>JABWIB010002643.1:40369-52314 GCA_016617825.1 Platyplectrum ornatum | reverse complement strand
GTTTACCTGGATTGGATACGCAGTTGGAGCATATCTGCCAGTAAATGGTGTGATACTTGATAATTTGATCTGATAGTTATTATTTTAACTTGACAGATGTTTAGAGCGTCCCATTCTTGTGTAAACGCTGCTCTTAAAAACAGAATTGTCATCATTTTTGAGCTTTATTGCAGTATGATAAAGCTAGATATGTATTATTATATTTATTATTTTGTAATGATTGCAGGTATTCTTTTCAGACCTGGCTAAGTGGTTCTGTAGCCTGCAAATGCGGTCTGTGTCATTTATGTGTCTTGTCCTGCCCCTGCCTGGGGCTGAATAGCTCAGACAAGATGGCCCATGAATGCATAACCCCCCCCCACTGAATATACACTAAGGGTTAGCCTAAGGGTTGCATTTATACTCTTAAATACTGACATTTTTCCATTCAATAGTGTTCTTGAAAAAAGAATATATTTTAAATTATGATCACAGTGATAATATAAAGCGAAACAAAAAGATGGATAACTCTGATTAATGTAAAATTCTCTACTGATTTTCCTATGTGGTGAAATTCAGGAACTCTAATTATCCCTGTAAAGCACCATGTCCTCAGAGTATTNTGCAGCTCATAGGGCAGCATTGATAAACAGCCGGAGCATACATTTGACCANTTTCTTTAAAATGTTTAATTAGTGTAACAAAATGATAACCCTGGGAATGAATTGTCCTTTGGGAGCTTTGATAAAGCTATCTAAATAACATCTAGATAATCACTGAAAATGTTGAAATGATAGGGATAAAAATGTTTATTTCTGATCAATACAAAATACTTTTAATGTAATTTCTTAAATTTTCCCATTTCCTAGATTTGCTTAATTACTCTGGCTTATTTAGACATTGTATGTTTGTAAAATGCTGTTAAACTCGCCTTTAAAAATACCCATCTGTGATAGAGGCATTGTGACATGAAGTGGTGGCTTACATTTTTCTGCCAGAAATGTGATGTTGGGGATGTCGCTCTCTATTGTTTATTATTTCCGCTTAATTACTAAGTGTCCACAGCTTCATACAATGGGAAATAGACAGACAGAATGAGTGGGGGAGTGGGCCCTGCCCGAAAGCTTAAAGGTGATTGATACATAGGGGCAATGACTCATAGACTATACCTCTCTAATTATCATTCACTGTTATAAACAGTGCACAGTACACATGGTGAGATGATAAAATGCTTTTACATTGAGGTGCTGCAGTGTCCATGCTGAACACACATTTTGTCTTGTTGGCTACAGCCCCACAGCAGTCTTGTCATTTTCTTTTGTATTCCTAATCTATGGAATGCAGATTGTAAAGTTAATTCTCATAAACATGTTTTACTTGACAGATTTATAATTGCTAAAGCGTTGGAAGGGCAGCTTTTGAACAGCAGGGTTAATTAATGTATTTCCCCTTAACGCTTGGCCTTTACATTGTCCTATAGCTAATACTATTTGAANTTATTTTGTGTGACATCATTTTAATTAAGTGGAACAGCACCGGTGGTATATACAGCACCGAGAACGTTTGATGTAGACAACACTGGTGACGTGTGTACACTCACTCACACCCTCACTCGTACTCACTCACTCACATGCTCGCTCATCCTAAACTGTTTCACTTGCCTTGATGACTAGCAGATTGTGAAATGCCGGTGTTGAAGGTCTTAACGCTTGGCTGCTATTTGCTACCACAGCAGCCGCGTTTTCTGTACAAGCATTTGTGACATTGCAGTGGACGTGCTGCTGTTTCCTTTGAGGTTTATTTAGCAGAAATGTTTCATGTTTCTGATGATCCAATGGGTTTTTGGTTCCCAGTAAAACATAGTTCCACATATACATGCATTTTACACTTATTCTAATATCTAATCTTTATTATGAGATCCTATGTTGATTTAAATGTATACATGAATTCTATGACAAAACCTTCATGCTGTTAATCTAGAGTGTGTGGCCATTGCATGCCCTCCTCCAGAAGTCACTAATGCCCCCAATACGTCATTGCCTTTAGGGACCTTGTGGGTTCTTTTGAAGAAAGTATGTCCTTCTATCATGTNGTAAGTTTACTGATCTCCACCCTTTCTTCACACAGCCATTTCTTTTCTTTCCCTAATATATGGCTTCCCTACAATCAATTAGCCCTTATAAGTAATGTGAAAAGGAATGGCAAGTATTTGGAGACCTGATGCTCCTAATATTAAACAGAACATTCTTCTACACAGCTCGGAGATGTTTCTTCTGTAATCTGTTCAGTTTGCTATAAACATTAATGTATCTGCAGAATATTTGCAAGAAATGAAACCATTTAGGGTTAGATTGGATGTGTTTGCNATTGCATCTTATCGTAACGTGGCTGGAGCTGTCTGGGCTTTGGTCTCCTGGCATTACAGTCGGCATTCCTGGTCTGTGAGTGTGCAGATCACCTTTAGTGCGGATACATCTCCGCTGTATATACACAGCTTTGTATGGCGTTATCATGATGAACATATAGCTACACCTGAAGCTAGGAATGTAGAAGGGTTAGTCTATGCTGCTACTTGTTAGTAAGATTCCCTGCATATTTGTAGAGTAAGCTGCCTCTCGGTGATCACAGGTTAAGGCTGTGCGTTCAGGTTTGGGTCTCCTTACGTTCACTAATGGCTGAAAGCTATTTTCTGCTTTTGTTCTCTCTGGGACGTCTGCGGGCAAGTGGACGACTGTGTTTCATCTTTGTACATAGGAGAAAATTCCACAAGGAATAGATTCCCGGACGTCCTTCGCAATGTTTACTGGGCATTTGCAAGATTGAGAAATAATCTATTCCATAATGAATGATGGCGTGGGCTGACAGCACTTGTGCAGGTGAAAGCATAAGGCATCAGTAGCCCGTGACCTGGAACGGTTTCCTTCCTCACACCCGTTATACTGAGAAGACCATATGCAGTGGATGTAAGACACACTGACAGAATCCATTGTCAAATAAATCTCTGGAAACATAAAGCCCATGCATATCTGCAATGCATTCTGCCACACTGCCGCTGGCTTTTATGTTTGCTTTTCTTTATGGGCGACTTCTTCTTTTTGTTACCGCGCTCTCCTTCAGTTTTTATTTGTTTAATCAGAAATGTTGACAGAGTGCAGCAAATAGGGACATTCAGAGACGGACTCCTAGCATTGGCAATAAATGAGCTCAGAGCTAAATATATAGGTTTGTGACATTCTAGCAGCTGTCCTAAGCCCTGCTGTTTGTTGCTGGGGTGCAATGCCCTAAAAAAGGAAGAGAATGCATTGTAGCTCTGGGAGAAAACAAGCAGCTGGTGGTCTTATCACTGGCCACTGACAGGGAAGGTCAGATGTTTGGAAGGACAATGTGTCTGTGCTCTGGAAACACTGACTAACACGCCACAACAGAAGGCAATGCGTTCATGTGTTACAAGTCCTCAGAACACATATATATATATTGTGTGTGTGTGTATATATATATATGTATTGTTATACACACACTGATTGCTTGTTTATGATAATCAGATTCTCAGACAGACCAGCACAAGTCTTCTCTGTATGTAAAGAGATCTTGTATACACACACCATAAGCTGTACGATTATCTGCTGATACAATTGTAAGACAATATCTGGAGTTGGGCTAAAAATTGCTCTAGTGTGTGGCTATTATTATTGTTATTATTATTTATTTATTTATTTTTTGGAGGCTATAAAACGCAAGTTAAGTGTCAGGACGGTTATCATGAATCTAAATTTCAGATTGATAATTGTGCCCAGGCTCCAATTTTTTCAAGAGCGCNTTGTATTCTGCTGTGACAAGTCGTCATCTACCTATACACATACTCAGCATGGGGAGAGGAAGTCCTTTACTGACTGACAGGCACCCCATCCAATCAGCTGATGCCTGCCATTCATTAAGGGCGTTCTCTTCCCATTCATACCTCTTTCCTCCATCAGCTGGATGGCTGCGGGGACCAAGACGGGGAGAAAGAGATTAAAATGGAGTGAGACTTTAAAGTTGAACAATTATCGTTCTTGGGTATGGTGCTAATAACTGGGGGGATAACTAGAACAATAGTGAGTGCCTACCTTAAGGCAACACGTTATTTGTCATTAACTAGTTAGTGCCTGATGTTTAGGGGAAATGTTTCCCCTCCATCTATAAACAGTTAAATGCTCTTATACTTTTTCGATGTGGTAATCNCATTTCTACATGTGAAATCATTATATAAATATTGTACATTACTGGATTTNATAGAAAAGGCTACCATAATAAATGTGTTGGTATATATCAGCAGATGGCATACCTTAAACCCTGCCTGCCTGTAATAAATATAGCCAAGCGTTCAGCAGGATTAGTAGGTCTCTGTGATTCTTGTTAAATGACTGTTTTTCAGTGCTTTACTTTTCCTATTGATGAAACATTATTGAAGAATGTGAGTTATGTGACTGGCATGATTCATTCAGCTTTCTGCAGGGTTGAGTGATAGAACAGGATTATGAGCTGGAATATATGGAGTATGCTGCAAATACATGTATCTAGAAAACTTTGTTCATTTGCTTTATATACTGGATCAAGCATGCGTATAGGCTTAGGCGAATTATTGCTGGTGCATAAAGCCATGTATATTCTCTATTATAAGTGAATATAGGCACACAAACACAATATAACATTGTATCTACATGGGCAAAACCCTTTTCCTGTGGTTCTTTATTGTTCTCTAATGTGCTCTCCAATAGTCCGTCAGTGAAGCACATGAAAGCAGAGAAACCACTATTGGTTTGAGTCTGTAATGAGTTCAATTCATGCTGATTGGGAAGGTCAAGAGCAGTGGCAGTTTACAGTTAAATCTCGCTCTGTGCCTTAAAGCAGCCAGGGAAACAATTGCTTGTGTTGTGCCATTTGTTGCCAGTCTCCCCCCAATACAGTCATTTCATGGCTTATTGTTTTGGCTTTTTTTTTTTTTTTATACCTTGCAGAGGCAAATGAAGAATATGAAATATCTGAGGACTGTGCTACAAATAATTACACAAATAATTTTCATTCATATTGCACTCGNGTAGAAAGGTCACTCCAGACTGTTCCAAAAGCTCCGAATGATTGTGTTATCAACACAAGACTAATCTAGCCAAAACAGACTGATGCTGGTGATCTCGATAACACACTCATAGCACAGAACAGGTGCACAGAGGCTTTACAAGCAGAAATCAAAATGTATTTAACAATAATGCAGCTGAGATTAGACAAGCTGGTTAAATCCTTTAAATCTACATTATTCACATTCTACAGAAACATGGCCAAGTTTTATGCCTTGTCCAATGCAGATTAACATTTAAAATTGCTGTGTAAGTGCAATAGATCATATCTATCTATCTATCTCTGAACGTGGTATAAATAGATACATACACACGAGACATATTTCCACCTCTTCTTTAACAGATGTATCGATATAGGTTACATATAATGTAGCNATACATTTGAATATGCACACCTTAGGAACTTTAAGTTGTACTGATCTGGGTTTGTTTTGCAGAACCACTAATACAGAAATCCTGGCTGCTCTNAAATATTGATTTTATATTTAAAGTTAGAGATCACTTGTGCTGTGGCTCAGCCATGAATAACAAGAACTTGTCCAGCATAGGACTGTGACTCAGTTATGTTAATGTGACTAGAAATTGAAAAGTACATCTGTGTTCACCTCAACTTGATTGATTGTGATCAGTGTTGATTTACGCGCTGGCTCTTCAGCAATCAGACAGTTCCTGTGTAACCCACATAGGGAATAACCATGCTGTGACTCAAGCTCTCCCTCTCTTCCGCTACTGCCCTTTGAATATTTACTGGGACGGAGACCAGATGAAGACCTGGTTTTAGAACACGTGTATTTGTGGCTGCACACAGTGTGTGCTATTTATATACTATAGTTTTTTTTTTTATTGAATTTATAGTTTAATTCTAGCATAAGCCTCCATTGATTGACAACTATATAGCTAATACTTTGCAAAGCATGTTGGGGTTTGTAGTTCCATAACACATGAATTGCCACAGGTTGTGTATGGTCTTGTCTAATACAACAAATGTTCTTTTACTTACACAATTCTAGGTTACATTTGCTAAGAAGCGCTCCATTCTGTTCTGTGGACAAATGGTTCACATGCTTCATTAAGTCTGTGAATNAACAATTGCTAGACAGAAAACAAAAGTGAATAGCTAGAAACGTCTTTTTGTTATGCCAGTTGCTGGTAGACAGGTGGGCATATATCATATTTAATCTCTTGTGTGGTAGGCTTAGAAGAGAACATTTTTAAAAGGCCATTGTGACGTTTCCTCTACATAGCAGGACCTCGAGTGCATTGCCCTTGTCTGAGGGACATTACACATTCAGTGTTAATGATTGCAGTGTCTCTGCATGTAATTAAAACCCAAGGTGTTATTTAATATTGACATTTATGCTTAGTCACAAGGACTGTTCTCCTCAATCTCTGACTGTCTCCAATAAGGGCAGCTTTCAATACTGGCAGTCACGCCATTTCCCTTACGACTTTTATATCGTTTGCTGCATATACAGTGTTACTATATTGCTTTCCTAAACGCCGTAGAATTGTAGATGAATAACTAGTTACATGGCACATTGATACATTATCGTTGCGCCTGATGGCATTGCCAGACTGCTCTATGGTCTAAATGCTAGTGTGTTTTACTTAAGTATTTTCTTTTGACCAAAAACAACAATCTTGCTTTAGGAAATGTGCATTTTCTAATGCAATATTAAAGAAAAACATTTGTACATTGTTAAAGATATTGAGTCGGGTTACATTTCAGTGTCTTGCTTTTCATCCATAAACAATCTGTTTCAATTAAGGACATTCTAAAAATTGTTACATATTTATTTATACTTTTATATTTTTCCCGTTTAGTTCAATTTTGTTGGGCGTATTCTGGGACCTCGAGGACTAACTGCAAAACAATTGGAGGCAGAAACTGGATGTAAAATCATGGTCCGAGGCAAAGGCTCAATGAGAGATAAGAAAAAGGTATGTGCACAACATGAAAGGGTCTCTCAGCAAGACCTTCAGTGGATTCCTAGATTTAAGCTGCTTGCATTTTGTTTAAAGTATTTATATTTAGTTAATGTTGGGGCATTAGGCACGTTGCCTGCATATGTGGAATAATAAAAATGTTAGCCTTTGAAAACTTAAACCTATAGAATGACTTAACATAAAATAACAAATTAAGAATGTTTTTTGCCCATTAGACAATGCACACTTTTTNATATTTTCCTTTACATGGGAATAAACTACAGATCTTGGCTAAGCNAGTAAATATTGTTCAATATAGGTCCAGCTGAGTGAGTATAGCCTACGCTGCATGGTAATATGCACTATACACAACTCCTATCTAAAGCCTAGGCAAGGGCAGAATGTTACTGTACTAAATAGTGGCACTTAACTTTAAATAATTGGAAATGTACTATACACCTCTCACNTATAGAATGTGTTTGCAATATTGCAGCATTGTATAGCTTTTCTAGTTTTTCTGCACTTTAAATGTATAGTTTAGAATGTATGTTACACCTACCCTATCACATCCATCTTTGCTTGGCCTGGAATGTAATAGTATATACCAGGCATTCCACAACAACCCAGAGTACAGCTGCAAAGCCACAAAGACAGTGTGTGCACATACTAAATTGCCTAGAGGACAGTAGGATCATTGAAAGTCAGTCCCTATGTTGCTCAATCCCATGTAGTAGCTTTCTTGTATAGGCTTGTCTGTAACATCTGATGTTAGTAGATGTAATTGATATGACTGCTTTAATAGCGACCGAAACACTGGATATATAGACGTTCTTGTTACTTACATGTAAATGTGTATATTCAAATACTTTCTCCCTAACTAGCAATTATTACTGTTTTTAACATGCTGCATGCAGGCGGTGACCAATATGCTAGAATGCAGTATGTTGGCATTAAACAAGGTAAGAGAACACTATTTAAAATGTGATCTACAAACCAAATAAATCTGTTAATGTAGTGACTGTTTTATTTTTATATAATGATTCCATATATAGGAGAACTATAAAGTGTACTACGTGTTTACAAAATTNATATCTGATTCCTTGATTGTGTTAAAGCATTTTATTCTAGTTTTATTTCAAATAAGTGGCTTTAGGATATAGAATGTGTTAAACTAGAATATAATATGACAAGTTCATGAAGTAGAAGGCAACATTGAACAAAGTCATTTGTGTTTACCAAGTAGTTTGCTAGATACATAGGTCAATGGTGTAGTAGGTTTAGTAGTGTATGGAAATGATATCATCCCCAGAGGATTTTATCCAGAAATATTTGTAGCCTGGACATTACCATTTAGCTGCAAAGAAATGAAGAACTGGACTGTTTTACTACAGTGCGGGGTTTGAAAGACAAATGGCAATCAGTGAGACTTTGATGCAGACGTAATGTGATCTGATGAAGTATTTTGAAAGTGATGAAAGGAAACTATATTCGGCCATAAGCTGCACAGAGGAGTTGAGATAAAACCTTAAGGCCTAGAAAAACAGACGACGAGTGTCTTCATTCACTGACTGCCTTCATTGCCCCCAGTTAACAAAAATGCCAATACTCAGCGTGTGGTGCAGCTGTGCGTGCTTCACAGACCCATTCTCTTTGAGGTCTTGCACGGTGGCTCAAAAATCTCCTAAACTCAGTCATTTTTTCTTCTTTTTTCCCCTGACATTTAAATGTCAGGTGTGTGGATATAACCATGAAATGTGTCCATGGTTGGAGGATGGGAGAATACAATTGTCACTTTATTATATTGTTCTTGGCTTAATAGTTACAAATGGATTTCTTTTTAGTGACCAGTCTGGTGTAGTAATGTTAAGTTATTGATGCAATTTTAATATNCAAGTTAACATAAGTTAGTAAATTTGGGTGGATTACTATTATTACTATACTATAAGTAACTAATGGATGAATATGTTACAAATGTGTTTAGTCATGTCAAATAATGGACGTTTTAGAAAAGCTGTGTTCACCTACAGCCATTTAAATCACAGGACACCACCACCAAATATGTGGTGCCTTATAAATAAATGTTAATAATAATAACCAGCTATAGCTGCATGTAATAGGACTGAGTGAGGACGAAACGGTAATGTTTTTTTATTTTTATATTTTTTTTTTCTAAACTTTCAAAGCAATCTATTAATGTAATATTGAACTTAAACACGATATAATGCTTTGGATTTCGGTGGTGAATAAGACTTCTTTTGCTGCTGTTCTAGTGGTTGTTTCGTGAGAATGTCCCTGACCTCTGTTAACTCATGAGAATTTACATTTTTTTCTGGTTTTTCTATGGGTGACTGCATCTGAAATAACAATAGTTATTTTTACTAGGAATGCAGGCAGAATTTTTAAAATGATTCCTTAATTTGACCATTAGAGTAGCATGTAGCTGGAATGTGCTCCTTCTAATTCATTTATCCAGAAATAATGCATGCAATGCAGTGCATAATTCCACAGAGACCACTGTGTTTACTCAAAAGCGACTCTTCAATGATATATAAAATAAAGTAACCTGACTAATCAAGTGTTATGATCTCAAAACACTTTGCTAAATCATTCATCTGTTATATTTTGATAATGTCTAGTCTGCTTGTGAGCGTCAGGCGAAGGCCCTGCATATCTGTGTACAGTATTTGTGTGTAAGTGGTTATTGTAGGAGGCATGACCGGATGCGAACATGTAACCAGTCCCTCTGCTATGTTATATGACATAAATAATCATTTGTCTATTATCATAGCATATTATCATGCAAAGCACAGTAGTTTGTAAGGATTGAACACATGGCAGCCAGAGTCCTATAGACNAGGGGTATATGAAGTGCAGCTCTCCAAGTGTTGTCAAACTACATGTCCCAGCATGCTTCAACTGCATAGACATAGTTGATACCTGACAAAGCATGCTGGGACGTGTAGTTTAAAACCTGGAGAGCTGGACTTTGCCTACACCTGTTATAGATTAAAACAGCCAAATTTTAGCGATGGGGATTTGAGTTATTAACTACCAGCATGTTTTATTGGTGCATATTCTCCCAATGCCATTTGCCACATGTTTACNTACAATCAATGTGTTTTGTACATGTTCAGCAAGCATGTTCCCAATAAGTTGTTGTTAGCAGCTGCTTTGTGTCCTGCACACTGTGCTGAGCTCATTTGGGTTGTGTCCCCTTCCCAGTGTACAGCTAAAAAGGGAGTATAAGTGGGGATCCTACTGTGAATTGTGGGCCAGACCAAGCATACCATCATGTAACTATTAGCTACTGCTCTATAGCACATGTTTTACATAAACACTTTGCTTAACTTTGTATTTATAGTGCAGGTATACTGCAAGCCACTTATTACTATGTCATGCAAATAGATGCAGTTATGCTGTGGTTACTTTCTTTGCAAAGAATGTCTGTCGTTGTAATGAAGCCAGCACACTTTATTTTAATATCTGTTTGTTATTATGTCGCTTAATGGCACACTATTCATGACTGCAACTTTGAGAAGGTAAGCACCATTCAGTTTGTTATAAGCAGGATTGGNAACTATACTCTCGCTAGTGCGATANTGGGGAATCAGTGGAGATCTGCTATGGGACCTCCATTATTGCTGTGGTTGGACGTCTGGATCTAGTCTTACAACTTAAATGCCATCTTAAAAACCTTTATCTACTATTAAAAGTGAAAATCATCCTATAAATCTTTTTGAAGATATTTTATTAGACATGTTAAACATAATCTGTACAATTAAATAGAGAAAACATTCCAGGATAAATGACTTGTTAAATGTGATTAAATAATATTTGAGTTCCTGTAATAGTGGAAACTGTATGGTCTTCCNCTGCGCTCTGTGATATTGCGTGTTATTAAAGGTGTCATTTAATGCTTTCTGGCCTGGAATGCTGCTGTCCGTTAAATAACAACTCCCTTTCCTTGAGGTTTTCTGTTTTGACCATCTATTGATTTTAAAACTATGGTCTTGGCATACAACTGAGGGGGAACACATTACTAGGGAGACATTGGAGACAAAAACAAAAAACCCCCAAACATTGGTTTCTGCACACTAGATACATCCATTGGTTCATGCGTGGATGTAGTGACTTCTCCTAAGTATGCAAGTTGAGTTAGAGGCATGTACTAATAGTACAGTGATGACTGGATGTCTACACTTCCTTTACTTAAGGTACAAAGATTTAAATATCTGTGTGTAATGGCCGTGGTCTCCCCTCACAATCTGAATAGGGTAAGGGTGTTTAGCACACAATTGCTGTAAAATTAATAAAACTACAGCCAGCCACTAGCACCCACAAATGGCCAGTCACATTGCGCCTCCTTCTCCACAACCAGTATGGAAATCTGTATCATACTTTCAATATGCAGAATTTTGCGGAAGTCCGAATCTTGTCCACTTGTCTTGTGAGCTTGAATCTGGTTGCTATGGGCAACATCTCCATTTTTTCAATCTTCCTGCAATCTCACCGCTTAGTAAATTTAGGCCCTGCTGTCTTATGTGTTCAGTCTGTNGTGGTTTTCTACGCTTTGAACCATTCAGATATTGCCAGAAGTATAGTGTAATAATTCATACCTGGAGTTTTCAGGTTTTGTGATTTTCTGTTTGAAAGCTTGACACATAAGGAAATGGAATTGATTAAAATAACCNAAATAGTGATTATCTGCTATTGCTACAGTTAAGGTGTTACATAATGTTTCTTTATCGCTTGCCAGTCGTTTCCCCTTTTTGAAGTTCAGAAATGTCAAATCACAGATCTTCACTTCTATGACTGATTGTAACAGGTCCTTCTTAAAGTTCTGGTTTGATATCAGCCCCAACAGAGACCTAGCAGAACATATTCAAGTCTTCCTTATTCCACTACTATCTGAAATTATTATATTTT
>JABWIB010002643.1:4231-30578 GCA_016617825.1 Platyplectrum ornatum | reverse complement strand
ACAATCGGAAAATCTGTTTGCTTGCCGATGTCCTTTGTTTACATTTTTCATCAGTTATACGATTTGCAACTAGGACATTTACCTCCCCTGCAATTCAACATGGTTTTACCCATTCTTGGTTAAGTCAGTAGTGCTGAAAGTCTGATCTGGTCACATGTTTAGAAAGACAAAGAGCTAGGATTTGTATGTTTTTTTTTGTATGGGCTTTTATTGCAGTGACACAAAATGACGATATTGAATGTGGGGCGTATTTACCCTCTTCTCTGAGCACGCAGCTTTGTGCTGTACACTCGTGATTACTTATCTTTATTCCTCTGTCCCTTCCACTTGTGTTTAAGGGTGATTAGCAGTTGAATGCTTTTCAGCTTGCTGTTTACTGTAAGCTGAAGCATATGATTTTCTGTGTAGCAGAGACGCAGCTAGAGTAGCAGCTGAAATGTTTCAGCGTATTGTGTGTCTGCCAGTAAAATATATATGTGGGAGGGAAAGCATAAATTTATACTCTGGCATTTTGTGCACGGTTAGGCTCTGCTACTTTTAGACTGTGATCAGATCACTTGACTGGATTACATGGTGGGTGATTGTACCAATTTATTTATTTCATTAGAAATGGAATTACTGGTAAAACAATTACAGATTTCGCTGGGTTTTCTCCTGCATTTCTGGTCATTTGTTTTAAAGGATGGCTTTAGACAACACACATCACTAGATGACATTAGATCAGGGGTCCTCCACCTCAGTCCTCAGGGACCCCTAACAGTCCATTACCGACTGACATGAAGAGATCCACNGTCAGTCCTCTGTATTATATCACTTGTGATTATCAGGGGGCCCTGAGACCAAAAGCCTTACCCTAATAATGTTACCAGTTAGCATTCAAATACCTTATTTCAATCTCCTATTTCAGTGGGATTTTTTTGCTTGGGATAAGTTATTGAGTACAGGAATGTTGCACACGTGTGGTGGAGAGGTTACATAACACACAGGATTTTTAGATGCCAGTATTTCTAGCTGTGGTGTAAGTGTGGCCATGGAAATGGATAAGTAGTTCTCTCCTGGTTAAAAGGAAAACCTAGCTGCAGTGCATAGGACTGNCTTACCAGTGACTAGGAATGTGGGAAGTGGGCGTGGGTTGCCTGAATTAAAACAGGATATGTCTGCATTAGTTTATGGAAGGAAATGAGCTGTCTGGTGTATTTTTGTATGCCCGTGTTGTTTGGTGCTGTGTATGTTTGCATATACTATAAGATTTAGGCCTGTTTAAACCATCATTTGCAGATGTCAAGGAATCATTGCATGTATTTTTAGAGTGAATAATGAATGTTTTCACGAAAACACTATATAAGAGTATTGCTATTTTCCAGGCCTGTTCCAATGCACTTACATAGTNCGTGACACTGAGATTTGAGGTTTCCATGCCAGTGCTCTTGAAGCCAGANTATGGAAAATGACCACTTATCTTCTGTTTCCATAACTGAAATAGCATTATATTAAATTGTGCCACATATTCATCACCTTAACACAGCATGAATCAGGCAGGTACATCAACAGCACAGCAGGGTAGAACGTCTGATTTATAGAACCACCTTAGTTTGACCTTGGTTCTCTATTTTTTTTATCTTATTATTATTTAGGTAATAGATATTGAACTCCATCAATATATTCTCTCCATGTTATTTAAATAACATGAACCTTCAGCAATATAAAGCCAGATTTGTGTTATTTGGGTTAAAGTTCCATTGTAGTCCCAGTGGAATTGCATTGCTACAATTACAGTGGCTAGTCTTAGCAAGCACAGTAGAAAAATATTGCGTTTATACTAAATGTAGTTGTTTTTAATATATATACTTAGTGATGATTATAGAACAGTCTGTATGA
This sequence comes from Platyplectrum ornatum, assembly GCA_016617825.1. NCBI lineage: Eukaryota > Metazoa > Chordata > Amphibia > Anura > Limnodynastidae > Platyplectrum > Platyplectrum ornatum. Next base: position 28,700 of record JABWIB010002643.1, on the reverse strand, counting down.
TAGTGACTTGTGCTTAGTTGGTTTTCTAAGGACGAATGAATGATCATACAGTGCGCTTGTTTGAACAGCGTTGTTATTGCTGCGGTGCTACACTCCTGGGGGGCACAGCAAGCAGTGAATTTATATATTTTAAGTTCTGTTGCCAGAAGCAAGCAGCACCTACTATACATAGAACTGTTATATGAAGCCTGAAAACATACATTCTGCACATTTCATAGTTCAGATGTGTTTTGTAATGCATTGCTTTTAAGCCCATTTAAAGCATCCTAATGTCTTTGGTCCTTAGTGAATATATATATATGTATATGTGTGTGTGTGTGTATGTATATATATATATATATATATATATATATATATATATATATATATACATACACGTGTGTGTGACTGTGTGTATATATATATATATATATTATGTATATGTGTGTGTATACATTCAACATCACTTATACCCATTACTGTAATTAATTACACACAGTATTTCCATGCATTGGAAACATTGTCGAACTATAGTCCCAATTTCAGTAATTCAGGTAATACTACTTGGTTGCATTTGGGATAACAGATATTGATAAATATTTCATTTGCATGATTTTGCCACTTTATGTGTTTTTTGTAATACACTGATTAAATATAGCATCCAAACCTTCAGTGTGTCTATTTGTTTTGAGGGCGAGCAGTATGTACTGCATGTCAGCTGTGTGTGATGTAACACTGCCCTTTGCTAATGCTAAACTTGAAAATGAGATTTCTAACACTACAATGAATGGTGGTTTAACCTATTCAGTACACTATTATATAAATAAGAAGATAAATACGTTCTCCTGGTCATCTTGCTTAAGGCACTGTGAAAGTGTTACTGCTTTATTCCTAAGTGCTCTGGAGGTCGCCTTTATGCAGCCTCACACTTTGCTCATGATCATTCTGGCAGCGTAGCACAGCAGGAAATGTAAGACCCCATCACATGCCCCCTCTGGGCCTTATTTAAATTGTCAGCAGTTGAAGTGAAATGAGCTGCTTCCAGCATAAAAATCCCCCAAAAAAACTGACCTTAGGCAAGTAACCCTGAAGCGAGTGTCAGGTCCCCTCCATGCAATAATTGGCTTCATTTGCAGGCATTGCTGACTTTGCTGCTGGATGCATGGCACAGTAGCTTCACGAGCCCAGGACACCTTGCCCCTTATCTTGCTGCAGGAGTGTTGCACACTGACTATNTGTGCAGCGTTTTAGTATTTCTTTCCAATAAGTTACAAAGGAATTTCACGCCATATATGAATTCATGGTTACTTTTAAAGTGAAGACTGGAAATGTCAAACATTGACATTTTATGACACTGCCANACAGTTGATTTATTGTCAAGCAGACATCTTTTCTTCTCTATTCACTACTTCAAATCATTCTTCTGCACAATGAAATCCGCTCTGGTTTTGCTGCAGAATTGAACTCATTAGCCTTATCAATGTTTGCTGAGGNATACCCCTAAATCAATCATTCTTTTAATTGGGGGCTATAAAGCGGCTATGTAGATGCACAAATCCACAGACTGTATAAAAATGTAAACGCGTGTTCTTACATACATGGCATCATTTACTGAAAGTAGGTGATTTACTGTGTATACATGGTGTACCTCCTTGAAATGGGTTGCAGAGAAGCCCATTAGCCTGTGCTTCACCATGGAGCACCCTTATTACAGCCTTATTGTTCTGGCTTATAGTTCTCACTAGAATGGCAGGTTTTTACTATGAAAATGTGGTATACTCTATAGTGGGGCTGAAGGGATTTAGATATTATAAATACTTACCACATCAGGCCTTTGTGTAACGTCTTTAACTCACGCAAATCTTTTTAATTTTAGCGATAATGGATCAATGACAAAGGGAACATTGAACCCTTTCTTTTTAATCTCCTTGCATTAAATGTCATTTTTTTTTCTTTTAAAACAGAGCCTTGCAATGCCAGTGGCAATCGCCCTAATCCAGGCAATGATTTGTATAAAGCTTTAACATACTTTTGGATTTACATCCTAAAGATCTTGTGGAATTCATTCAGATGAATAGCTTGGCCATTTATCACATTGTTTAAAGCATGGCGTTTAAAGCATGGCGTATGTGGGTCGGTATGGACATATTTCCTTGTTTGTCTCTGCATGGTGGCCCTGAATCTCCATGGAAAACTTTTATACAGACTTATGACAATGTATATTGCTGACATGTCTTTGCCATGGATTGTGAGGCTTTTTGGGCATTTTATGCTGCATTTATTGCCAATTATGTTGAATATTTACTTTTAATTTGCCTTCTTCCATCCTCATTGACTTGGACCCGCATGTTCAGACCACCTTCCAGGGCCATGTCAATAAAGCTATAGCCTGCCTATTATGTTAACTNTCTTACAGAGTGTATGTATATTGGACCGTGTGAGTTAAAAGAATGTTATAGTTAACAATCATGAGGCAGCACAATCATTAGGTTTACTAGCCCTCTTTGCATACCATAAGACTGCAGCAATTTATTCATCTGCATGCGTTTTGCAATGTTTAGTGCACTTTATTTTTGTTTTTTTGTAGTTTTCCCTTTTTAATTTGTAACCAATCAACCCTGGGACCAAAAGTACCATCACCTCTCCTGACTGTCCACAGAATAAGGATGGCTTTGTGCATGATATGCCATGGGTGTGTTACAATAGAAGAGGGGGTTCTACATAATAACCTGCTAAATGACTGCAAAGTGCTTGTATGTCTGGCACAGGCTGAGCAGCCAGTAAGGCTGTTGAAAAAGTAAATAAAAAGCTGCTTACATTCTTAATGAGGAAGAGTTCATCCGTACTCCTTCACAGGCAATCAGCTTATTAGGCTAAATACAATAGAGTAAGCACATTTCATAAGATAGTTTGCTTGAATGTATGCATATTTCCACTTTCCAATGGTTGATATTAATTTGGTAGATTAGCTGGATTACTCTAAAACAGATATAAACACCTTTTTAAAGTCTTGTATTGTTTCAGTATACATTATGCTGGTAATGATTTTTAACTCCTGTGTATACTTGACACATAAACATTTATAGGCACAAAAACTGCCAAGGAAAAGTATAAATATTACAAAGATAAGTAAGGATGGCGGCTTCTGTACTTGGGTTCTGCTAGGTCACACAGTAATACGTTAGCAGTTCAAGCTTACAAGGAATCTAAACACTGACCTGCTGACTCGTTCTCCGGCTCAGATACCGCTGAAATGTGAGAAAATGGACTCTGCTTTCACAAATGCCTAAAGTGATGAACATCACTTATAGCTGTTTAACCTTCATTTGTACTAAAGACCTGTGACATGCGAAATGCACATTATTTGCAAAATATGCAAACTATTCAGATGCTTTTCCCTTTTCATTTTTTATACAGATCTTGATGATATTGGGCATTAATCGATAGGGCATCTAGTAATCAATGAAATGTCATCTACTTATCTTTCAGATAACATCACCTTCTGTGTTGCCCATTTTATTGTTTAATGTAACCCCTGATAATCATCCTTGTAAAAGGCTAGATCCAATGATCTTCAGAATACCTGACTGATTCAATATCTTGTGTGTGTGTGTGCGCGCACGTCAGACCCTTTTAGATGTTTGTTTTATCTGTATCATAATAATCTCATAGTGTGTGGCCTTCATATCTAGAGAGAAAAAGTAGCATGGCAGGTTAAAAGAGCTGTGCGGGCAAACGGACTAGTTAAACTACATAATTATGCAGCTGCGATTTACCTATGTGTAAGATTTTTACTCTCCTATGTCACTTTCCTTTTTGTATGCCAATATTTTGATTTTGGTGATAAAAATTCATAAAATATCATCAAATGTCATTGATTTCCATATTAAATCAGGGCTGCCGGCTTTTATTTTCTACCTCCTGGGAGAAATCTAGAGCTGCTAGCATTGGCGTGGCATGGAGGGCGTGATTAAAGTAGTTCCCTGTAGTGAATATGGTGATATTACATCTTGTAAAATATTACCTGTAGTTTGTGTAGAACAGATATTACAGCAAACACTTTCAAGCAGATACGTTATATCTTGTATAGTCATCAGATTCTGTCTGAACTGCTTTTTCTTTTTGCAGTTTACATGACTTTATACAGTTGATATATAATGAATGTTCTTTTGTTTGCCTGTTCTAAACTCAAGCCTAAAATGAATAAATACCAATCAGCATAGCAGTAAATTATTTTACTTTAACATTTTTAATTGTATTCCTGTTAAACCTGGAAGTTCTGGAGAGTATTCCATTCCATGCTTTCTGAAGAGTGGGAGCATGTGGAAACAGCTGGTGGAAAAGATTCCATTAAAATGTGATAAAGCTCAGCGGTAAGCGGCCAGCTGTAATGGAAGGGGTGGACAAAACCCAACAACTGAAGCCACAAGATGCTGCTCAAAGTAGCAGTCTCCTGTTATTCCCTATCTTATCTTTTAGTTTAAAAGCCATTCAATTCCTAGCAGGTGTCTCAACTGATAGAAGCTGCAGCGGGGACAATAAATGAGAAAATATGTACTACCGGGATGGAGCGTGAAAGTAGAATTCAACTTCATATTTTGTGCAAATAGTTTCCATCTCTGAACATAAGCACTGGTCCCTAGTTAGGTCCATCCGGTTTACGTATGCTTCAGTCTTAACATGGGATTTCCTGAGATGTGGAAACTGCTTTCAATGGGTGCAGCGCCCAGATGATGAGTTCTCTCTCCAGACTCTCTTCCTGCCATGTCTAGATAAGCTGGAGTTTTCTCAATATTGTTTATGCTAGGGGTTTCTATTCGTTCTGCTTTGTCTGTGATTTTATTATATTAGTAACAGTGCTGGTGTTGAAATCTTTTTGNTAATTACATGGTATATGGAGAAGAGATTTGGTAAAACCTCACAACCTGCCTAGGATGGTGGACAATGGCGTTCCTCAAAGAAAGAGAATTATCATGATGCTGTGCGCTGAAACTGACAAGTGGGTTTAGTAGAAATATTAATTCAGTGATACTAGTAGTATTTTATCAGAGGTGGAAAGACATTTCCAAATAATTGGGATCGGGTTTACTATCGAATCATTGGAAAGANATTCACAGACCCGGTGTGACACAATGCTTTTCTTGTTTGGTTTATTTTATTTCTGCTCTGACTTGTTAATATTTGTCACTATTAAACATTAGGGCGACAAATCATACTCCCTCTTCTCCATGTTTGAAGGATATATGTCTGTAGAGCAGTATCCTTGTAATGGCATTCTCCATTAATGTCCCTCTATGGAAGCCAACAATGGTGTTGTAGGAAGGAGATCAGGATAATGGTTCCTTAACAACACACCTCTGTGGTTAGTGTNTGACTTCCTTTGATGCATTATCTGTGCTTAATTGCTTTTAAATGTCTTACAAATGTCATTTTTACAAACAGACACCGTTTAGGCTTTAAACGTTAATTGTTTGAATGGCCTGTCTGCTGACACCTTTTAAGTGGCAATCATTAGCATTCTCAGCCACAAGGGCATACAANTTTAAGGTCATCCATGATTTGGTGTAGAAGTCAATCCAGTGATCCCTGACTCTTACCACATCACTGTATNTTTAGAGTTGTTAGATGAGCAACACGTATTCTGGACAACGAAGAAATATCTGTTGTGGGCCCAGTATTGNGTTCATATGTAGTACTGGAAAATAGTTCTATGTGGTTAAAAAAAAAACAAACTCCAAACTGTTTAGTGACATAAATATATGTAAATAGTTTTGCTGAACTTATTCCACTAACTCCATAACACAGTGGTTCCCAAACTGTGCGCCGTGTTGCTAGTGTTACTTAGAAGCNCAATTTTACGTCCTGTATAGGAGCTACACAAGATTTGATATCAACCTGAAGTTTTTCTCTTTACCTAAATAGTTGTTATGCTATTTTGACTCAAAAACTTAAAATATGGGAAATGATTTGGTCTTAGGAGTGCAATATCTACAATTGCTCCCTGTGCCTTTCCCACATTAAGGATGAAGCAATGTGCAGGATGAGGTTTAGGTAGCTGGTCACATGTTTTTCACTGGGTTTCAAAGACCTCTTAGTGAAAGGCTCTTTGTTAGCAATGTCAGGCTGAAGNTCTGCACTACAGTACTTCTCAGTGCTCTGGAAAAGGGGGCCTATGTATGAGCAAAGCCATGGAAATAGTACCGCTTTCTCCCAGGCTTCTAAATACACCACGTGATTGACACATTTGTCCCCACAGAGGCAAATACATTTCAGACTTTCAGGAATGAGTACAGGGCTGCGATAACTGTGAGACAAGCTGTGGCTGGCTACGCTTAAACAGTAATATATTGTCTATAATTGCTTGCTCCTTAAAGGACCTGTATTCACATTTGTTTAAATGTATAGGGCACAGAAAAGTAGAGCCGTGCCAGTATTTGGNTAACCTATCCACAAATATATAAAACATACAGTAAAATATTTCTTCTGAAACTGCTCTTTATTATCGTATTGTTATATAGAGCATTAAATGCTTGACAAGCTACAGTTTGTCATTTTATGGATATGTAATGATGAGAACAATATTACACAGAAAATAGGGTTTGCAGTATTTAAGTTTTAGTTCCGCCGTTTGGTGTAATACCTTCCTGCACTGTATTTTTTTCATTTGGTAGAATTATTTATATATGAATAAAATGTATTTTATGAACTTTAAAAACTTCACCAATCTGTATAGCCAATTTAAGCTTCACCCCATCCAAACTACATCAACAGGAAACAGGAAAGTTAATTTATTTTATAATGTTCCTATAAACAATGTCCTTTTAATTGTTCGTTCTGGCAACAAGATAACCTGTTTAATTGTCTAACTAGAACAAGTGTCTTATTTCTTTGGGTTCTGCTGCTCACAATGTGTACCATATTGACAAGGTACCTGTTCCATTTTTGACAAGCGGCGGGTTATACTGTGGGGAATGGGTGGTTGGGTTTGGGTAAGAGCACAAAAGCGAATGTATCAACACTACGGAAGCTGTCATACTTGGCGAGGAGCATTAATTGAAATAGCGTGTCGAAGTATAGCTTGCAGGCTGGGTACATATAAAAAAATTATCAATATACCCATCAATATAAGCATATACCCACATCTTAAAAATAATTCATTTGGCTTATACACATTGTATTTAGCTTACTATTAGTCACTGGGCACAGCTTATTCTTCATAGTACAACCTATAGGGAAAGATTTTATCCTTCTCCAGTAAAAATGCTGGTCACACAAAAATATTTATTATAAAAGTGATTTTATCATCCACTGACCCATAAATCCTTTCTATTCCGTTTTTCCTGACAGAAGAGAAGGTAAATACATGAATGTAAAAGCTGCTGCTAGACGAGAGTATCGTGATTAAATGGGATCACGTCAGATAGGGTGATGGGCAATGTAAAAAGATAATGCCAAGATGTTTCCCCAGTGTATCTTTAACACTATGACCCGCAAATTTGTCAAGTGAAATAGCAGAGTCATCTTTGCATATTATTTGAAGCGAGCCTGTNCTTTGAGGAAGATAAGCAGGCTATGTTGCTCCTGAGAAATAATGATGCTAATTTATCTTTGCCAGTCCACCTAGGAAAGAAAAAACGCAGCACGGCATTGGGAAAGGAAATTGAGAAATAACTGAGGCATGCTGTGCAATTCCTTTCACTTTATATTGCTGCTCTGGGTAAAAATGGTTGTCAGCTGGCACCTCACTTTCCTCCACTGTACACTGATCCCGTTGTTAGGAGGATATGTCTAGANCTGAATATCACATGGTAGCCGTGATATTATACATGTAATGAAATAACCTCCAGCAATAAGTCATGGAAAGGTTTTATACGGCAAATAGTTTCTCTGCATAGATGGATGGTCTGACCACTTCATTGTCGTTGTGCGATAGTCTTATGTAGAGTTTTACAAAGTAACCTTATGCTGGCGTCACTCTGAATGGGCGTGTGACGTGGTTAGCCCAGGAATGAGGCCATGTTTGTTGCTACAGATGTGTGGTCATTGCTTCATCCCAATGTAGTATTTGTGTTCAGGGTTTGGCTTATAGTCAAGGCATCTCTTGTTTTACATTTTTAGCTTTTTCTTACAATTACATATTTGTAAGTTAAAATTGACTAGGCTAAAAGCTCTATCTATGCCTTTAGGACTTAATGACTGATGGACTGTTTCCAGCACTTCTGTGTATCACATTCCATATGGGTTGTGTTGTGACTGTTGAAATCAAGTTATGTCTAGCATTCTGCCTTTGGATATGTGCTGGAAACTACTGTGGATCATAGAAAGCTTGAAGTTGTCCCTTGCAGGCCACATCCTGACCTCTGAGTACCTTGTAGAGTTAGGTGACACTAAATGTTTGCCACGTTAAAATGTCTGCTGAAAGTGGAGCAGCAGAGTTTTCTTCTACCTGTTATTTCTTATAGACACGTCTATGCCATCTCTGTGACTTAGCTCTGTGTGCCAAGAGGCAGATAGTGGGCAAAGAGATTTTAAGATTGTCACACATTTGTGTTTGTGTTTGTATCTGTAGCATAACATTTTGATGCTCTTGCTGTAACACACTGTAAATGTAGTGTGAGATCGCTAGCCACCAACATCTGAGACAGTAAACTTTTCATCAGTTGTAGATCTGACGCGGTATCCAAACACGTGTGTGTCTAGGAATCTGTACTACACTGTGTATGAAAAGATTTCTTTATAAATTATGAATGAGAGGCTTTTCCTAGTGAAAGGGAACATTCATGTGGAAAGGATTTTTGACTGGCTCATGGTATATTAGGAATAAGTACTGAACTGTGGTGGAAGGTTTCTCTTTGTCAGCGAGATAAAAGCATTCCACGGCATGCTCTGTCAGATGAGTTTTGCAGGGCAGGGCTATGAGCTTGCAGCTGTTACCATGCATGACATCCTTTTAGGGGCCCTAAGGGGAACTCAATGGAGACTGTGTGTATGTATGCAGGGCCTCTGTTCCCTCAGGGCCATTGGGTTTGGCTGGTGTAGATTTGTAAGAAAGGTGTCAGCAGAAAATACATTTTCACGTCATTCCCTTCTTGTATTTTGTTTTTAAATGGACTTACAAACCATTTTTGGGCATACTAAACCATTTTGGAGTCTTCCTCATTCACTTNAACCACACTGACTTCCTCCTGTATAATATATAAATATTATTACAAGCTGATATTGCAATACAGATGGCACTTTTTATTAATAAGTATTTTAAACTGTACATACAAGACTACAAGGAGAATGTTGAAGAATTAAGAGGATGAAAGGCTTGAGTCAATCACTTGGGCTTAAACTAAGCAATGCAAATCCGGCTTTAAGTGACCTTATTGATGTTTGCTTAAAGCAGCTTCCTCCTAGTACAAATGACTGAGCTTTGTTGTAGATACTGTACAGGCAGAATTGTGTCCCGCTAGGGATTGCCTATGCATCTCATGTGCACCATCTCCTTGCTTAAACAGCAAGCGCCTGTAGGAATGCCTGGAGCGAAATAGGTTGCCAGACTGTGCCTCTGTTAGATCTGCTGTCATTTGGCAATCGGACAGGTCAAAAGAGAGATAAAAAAAAAAGTCCCATTTTAGCTACTGACACATTTCAAATATTAGACACAGAGTTCAGAATAGCAACACTACCTTAAGTGTATTATGTGTTGGTTCTGAATGTTCTACCTGAATTGTGCATACTCACATTTCAATAAATGCTAATAATAATAAGAATAAAGCAAGGTGCTTATTATACCACACAGCACAACATGTAGAGTAGTATCTGAGGCTGCTTTCTGTAATAAATGGCACCATCTTCTGGCTAGAATCAAATATCACAGACAGGAACAGGTGCTAGCAGAGATTCCTTTTTACTAAATACTTATATATTTACACTTGAGGTCAAACATGCAAGAAACCAGTCTGTCTTACAAAGTGACTACAAACAGTTCTTTGCAATGCTGGCAACTTCCTCAGGTGAAAAGCCTATAGGTCAGGGGATTAATATTTCAGACAGTGGCTAGGTTTCTCTTAAAATCCATGCTACTACCTCCTAAAAAATAGATAACCACTATAAGCAATATTTATGCATTTGTCATGTTAGAACTACACTGCCTAAGCTTGTATGTCCTTTTATAAACCTAATTCAGAACCAATTTAAAACCTTCATTTAAAATACAATATCTCCATTAATACGCTTAAAATTCTTGTTGTATTTTTTAGAAGGGACTTTTCATACACTTGATTTGTTTTCTATAAAGAAAAATGCTTTTGGCAGAATACTGCGATTAGAAAAGTGACATGATGATTCTCATTCAAACTTCCTGAAAGATGGAACTGTTCTAGGATTTGCTTAAATGGACACCTGTTCATTTGTTAACGCTTTATATAATCCTACTGGGATTGAGATGTAAAGCTGGGTACACACTTGTCCAATTCTTATCCAACATGACCTTCCAGTTGGTTATTTGAAGACTGTACTTGTCATGTCAAAGGATTTTTAAATAAGGAGATTAAATTGCCAACACATGACCAGTTTTCAGGTGTGTGTGTACACCGATGTGATTGCTTGTCCAATTAATTTCCTNATTCTTAGTGGAGATGTCCCGTAAATTGTCTCGAAGAAGATTGTGTGAGTCATTCTGATCAGGATTTGGATTTCAGGAGAAACTGACATATTTTTTTTTTATACCTTCGTAAAACGTTCTTTCAATGTTTGCTCTAGATTAATATTGTTTTGTCTTTTCATGTACATGAAAATTAGATTATAAATTATGTCATTATATGTAGGCCTTAAACCTAGTTAAGAAAGCTTACATTGGATTGAATGGTTAATGAATGAGTTCACCGCTAATCAGAATGAATTAAATANGAACTTTTTATATGACTGTAACTGGAGTATCGTCTTCAGTCTGTTTTTTGCTTTTTGTACAGTTTTGTTACTTGCTGTGCAATGACTGCAATTAATTAAAAGTAATAAAATTTAAAGTGACTACTGAATTGAAAAAAAAAAAACAAAGAAACCACAAATGAATGACTGGTCTAGGCAGTGTATTAACTTAAATGATTTATAGCAGTAGTAGAGNGCTCTGCACTGCATTTAGCAGAATAATAGTGCACTCCAAGTAAGCCATCTGCTTACCATTTCACATTCCCTTAAGGGAAGTAGCAGCACTTTTTAGAAATCATACCCAATTTTATATTGTTGTAGCTTCTGTAGCAGATAAATGTAATTCTATTTCACCAGCGTTTTAATCATTTCTGAAAATTGTAAATTTACATATTTTTCGGTTTACATTTTCAATAGGAATATTTTTAGGCTCAATATAAAAGCTTACATGATGTACACGATAACTTATAAAATCTAATTTAGAACAGTAGTAATAAAATAATGATTTTTTTTTTCTACTCCTAGGCAGAAGGAGAAGACAGTTTAAAAAAAATGCAGTTGATGGAACTGGCTATTCTAAATGGCACATATAGAGATGCCAACCTAAAATCACGTAAGTATATTTTCTTTATTTTAAAGACCTATAAAAATTATTTATATTTATTTATTTGTATTTTATTTTCAACATACATTGCAGTATCTAATCTGTTATAAAGCTGTGTGCTTCCCCCTCCATGACATAGCGACATATATACCCTGTGTCTGGATAACTTGGTGTGCTTTTAATATAAAAACAGTAATTCCAGACTATGCAATATATGGGCTTAAGATTTTTTTTTAGAATAAATATATTTTGAATAAAAGATGCCAGTCTCCATGATGATGAAAAATAGCAAAGTGCTCTGTCCAGCTCAAATATGGGAAGAACATGGAATATACTTTTCTGCACTTGAATGTATATGTAAAATCCTCANAGTGCAAGTCAGAATACTGTATTTGTTTTTAAACTAGATATTGTACGTGATTTGCAAAAACATGCCCTTCAAAACCCATTGTCCATAAGACGAGAGTGCAACTCTTGATTGCATGCTTGTTTTGTGGACAATGTAAAATAGTTTTGCATGGCCTAAAAAAAGCCTCATGTAAGTACTACAAAATATAATCTTTTTTTTTTTTGGTAACTAAAAAAAGTACACTGTTTTGGGGCTTATTTATAAATTAAAATTGTTTTCAGATAATGACTGACATGTGACATTTTTGTAGAATGTTAAATTGTGTATTATTATTATTATTATTATTATTATAGTTGTTGTTTTCACTCTTGTATTTCTGTTAACCATACACTTCTTTCTTCCACCTATGTTCACCCTTTTGTTAAACATTTGCATGCTTTATATATATATAGCATATGTAACCATACCACACTGAAGATCTAGTCATCCCTAGAATCCTTAAAATGTATGCTTAAAATTAAATGGCCTAACTCTGTCCATGGAAGCTTTATCAGATCAGAAACTCCCCATTACACAAGTTCTTTGTGCTACATGGAAATAACATGAAATCCTTTCAAAGGAATTATGTTTCTGAAAGTAGTCTGAGAATTACTTTCATAGTAATGTAAAATGGTTCCAACATTTATAAGCCTTAAATGGACCCATCACCGATGGCATGAACAATCAATATAGTACTTTTTTGTCTAACAGTTAGTACCTCAGNCAGTTACTGGTCAGTCCCCTATTGTTATGAATAAAGATTTCCCCTGCTCTCTGCAGCCATTTCATGTTTTCCTTGGTGTCTTTCGGTAAGGCACGGACACTTAACCTGGCGAGGAATAAGTTAATACAGATATCACTGCTGAAGAACTAGTTCTGATAAATGTCCCCAGGGTGGTGCATGGTGGCTCCGGGGAATGGGGGTTTGGTATTGTTTTGCTCACTTGGTATTTTAGATGACCATTTTTAATTGGATTGCATCACTTTCCTAAACTTTTTGTTCTATGTAACCATATGAATCTCCTTTGCTATTTCCTCACATATTGGATACTACTATTGCAAAATCACTGGCTTCTCACTTTTTTTGTTTTATGAAATCTGTCTTATTTCAATAATAAATTGCACTTCTGGGTACCCTAATTTCGGGTATTTGCTTTGATTTTAAGCATGTCTGCTGTTAATCACGCTGGTAATTGGGATAGCTTGTTCGCATCTGAGTGGTGTGCTTTGGCACCTGTGTGATCAGTGCATGAACTAATGATTCTCCTTTTTTTCCCTTTCTTTCCTGCTTCTTTCCACTGCTATTTTCTTTACCTACTTCCTATCCTACTTTTTTCATACTGCTGCATCTACACTTTCTTCTAATTTTTCTTTGCTTACTGTAGCAGCCCTTGCCTTTTCTCTTGCAGCGACAGCCCAGGCCCCACGGATCATAACTGGGCCTGCGCCTGTTCTGCCTCCAGCTGCTCTGCGTGCACCTACGCCAGCTGGCCCTACCTTAATGCCTTTGATCAGACAAATTCAGACAGCCGCTGTCATGCCAAATGGAGCTCATCATCCGACTGCTACACTAGTGTCCCAAGCGCCGGAAGGTGGCTTGATCTACACACCTTATGAATATCCTTATACACTGGCTCCAGCCACTTCTATCCTTGAATACCCTATTGAAACAAGCGGGGTATTAGGTAAGAATATATTACTTTGAACAGTATCATATGTGGTATTAAAACAATATTTTATTATATTTTAAATTAAATACATATTTTTTTATATGCCATGCTCTGATTATCTCCATAGTAAGGATATTCCAGCCTATTATGGGAGGAGATAGAAGTCCTGTTAGATGGGGCAAATTTGAGTACAGTTATAAAGATTTATGGGCATGTAGAGCCCTTTATGGGTATAATTTAATAGCAGGGTTTGTTATATGCCCCCATGATTAATCCCTCTATTCCTCCTTAATTGCGCTAAATATGTATATGTCTGTAATAGAACTGTTAAGCAACATTTTAGCCCTTGCAGGATTGCAGNGCTGGGTACAAATACAGGGCAGTGGATTATGCCCTGACCTATTTAGAGTGCCAGGCTCAATCTATGCGAACTGCACACTTCTAGTGAGGTCAAGTGAATTGATTAGGTTGTGCAGCAGATAAGGGCCACTTTAAAAATGGAATAATTCTTTAGTTCTGGAACTGTGTATTGAGGTCCAGGGAACGTGTCATTAGAGTTGGGATATTGACAAATGGTGTTTATGAAGCAAAAGTAAAGAGCTGTAATGTATGTATTACAGAAATGCCAAGTGAACTTCAGTTGGTAACTGTAGGTTTTAGCAATTTTTTGCGTATTAGTTTTAGCATTGTTAAAGATAAAATGTTATTAAAACCTCAGGCTTCTTGCATAAACCTAACAATATTGTTTTTTTTATCACTATTACTTTTATACTCTGTGTATATGTGGTAATGACACATTACAGGTCCCCTTTGCATCGTAAAAATGAGAAAATTCTGAGAATATTTATTGGGTAAAATTCATGAAACCTGAACTCCTAGGTAGCATGTAAACTGAATTTGGTTTATTTTATAATTTTTTGATCATTTTAGCAAGGAATAACTGAGGGTGTTAAGTCAAAATAAACTTCTTCAGTAGCTGTCTTGTGTGACATTATGTCAACAGTCAAGACATTTGCTAACTTCTTTTTAATTCCCTTCCTTTTTGTCTTCAGGTATGGCTTTCCCCACGAAAGGCTAAGAATTCAAGAAAATCTTAATTAACCCTTCATTGATCACCAGTTTTGAATATTAGCAATTGCCTAGTTACCGCAGTCTTGAAACAAAAATGATAAAGATCTATATCACAAAAAACTATTACCTAGCAGTCAGTGATATACTTGCACTTATTTTTTATTTTGCACATAGATAAAGTAAATCTTTTGTTTTGTTGATCAATATTTGATTTAGTCAGTTTGTTTAAAACGTAGCAGTGAGTGTGTAGTAGAATACTGACTGCTAAGTTTCCTGTTGTGTGCGCTTTACTAATCACTTAATTCATGTGATTCTACTTATTGACCTGATATTTTTTCAAAAATGTCAAATAATTTAAACATGTAAAACTGGAATTGTTTTTTATACTATAACTGATGTCAGTATTAAAGTGAAAGAAAAAACTTCATTAATCTTCAAGTAAAGCACTTCAATGATTATGTGAATAGTAAAGCTTATTTTCACTTGGGTCTAACAGATTTCAAAAGATACTGCTATTAGTGGCGAATGAATGAATTATGATGCCCTTTAGTGTCACAGGTGCTTGCAGACACCAAACAAACGTATGGGGCTGAACAGGTTAAGGCCAGAGGTGTGATATTGAATGCAATATTAATCTGCACACNTATCTTTCATATAGCAAGGACTCAAACTACTGTGCCTTAACGTGTTGCTTTCTTATATATATAAAAATGTTTTTGTAACAAGTAATCATGTAAAATCCAGTTTTGAGTAAACCTGCTGTTTTATGTGTTGTGTGTATTTTTAAATCAATGTTTTGTTTTCTAACTTTGTCTTGGTAATTGCAATTTAACTAGGTGCGGTGGCAACTAAAGTTCGAAGGCATGATATGCGAGTCCATCCTTACCAAAGGATTGTGACCGCAGACAGAGGTTAGTTTAGTTGTGTAGTTTTTGTTCTGAGAATTGCTTTGTCTATGAGTAAACTTTCCAACACCAAACAATGTACAAGCCAACAAACAGAGCAAACATGTAGGAAATTGGTGTCGAGACATAGGGTAGCAAATTTTAAGAAAAATTATAACCACTGCTCATAGTTGGTATACATGATTTAGTTTGGTGTTGCAAAGCATGACTGGCGAATGCTTAAATATATAAAAAGAAAGTGAAAAATGCATTTTTGGGTATTGAAAAANGATTTTGACTGAATATTTGTCTAATACGTAAAAATGTATCCTTACGGATTACACCTTGAAGATGGTGTATTTAGGGTTATATGAATTTAGATTGTTATTGTTTCTTATTGGAACTTTTGTTTAGCATGGTGTATAGGATATTTAGCTGCATAAAATACTGTTTCTTATATTTGTAGATACTGCTAAATTACATCAGTAAAACAATGAGACAATAGTAAATGCCCTTTGTAAAACTTTGTTCAATATACCTAGATCATCGTGCATTCGAAGTTTTTAAAATACAGCTAGTTATAAAATACCACAGAAATCACTTAATATTTATTGCACAACGTATTTAGGATTTTGAACAGCACAACTAATCAAGGGCTTTAAAGACTGTATACCTATTTATACAACCTATCAAACATTTGGTGTGCATTACATTTCTCATACCCTAAAATGTCAGATATTTCTTTTTATAATTTAAGCATTCTTGACTATTGAAGGGCAGTTGAATAGTTCCACAATACTACATGTTGTATCCTACAATATTCAGTTTAATTGTTGTAACAGACAGACTGAAATACTTATTATCTGTTAATGATGTTGCACAATTATTAAACCTGTGTGTACTGTGTGTGGCCAGAGACATTGCAGAGGATATAACGCTGGTATGACAGTATACTTTACCACCTGATGATGCAGTGTTTCTGCATGCATATAACAAAGTAACCACATCTTTTGGATATATTTGTCCAGTTTAAATTTCATTGCTTTTCATTGTATATATTATACACGTCTTTAGACTGTATAACAGAATTATAATAGTGATAAACCACATTTTTATATTTATTTTTCTGCTTAATCCCAAGCCAATCATTTAAATAGCATCCTAGTTCTTTTTAAGAACTAAAGGGAATACCACACATTTCAGTGTTACTGAATAATATACAAGATATTGGAAGGGAATTTCTGCTTTCTGAAGTTGACCAAGTATTACAAGGTCTTTAAGACTATGCTATTTGTGAATCTACTGGATTTCATTTTACGAAATGCCACAAATATGACTTTGCACTGAATACTTCTAGTCTCCATCTCCTCTGCTCTAGTCACATGGCAACAGTACAAAATAAAAAATTGAACCTCATAATATATAGTAAAGCTGTTGAAAGTCTTAAAAAATAAAAAAAACAAGCATACTACTGTTAAGTGGACCAAGTTTAGTGAAGGAGTTATTGAGGAAGGATGAACTCAAGAACACTGGGAATGTTAACTTTCCACTTGAGAACTTTTTATGTTTTACTGTATTTTTATTATTATTATTTTTTAAAGAAAATAGTATTTACAGATGGCGTAAGAAATATAAAAATATAATGCAGGAATGTATATGAAATGTCAGATTTTATTGTGTTCGCAGAAATTCGCTTTGAAATTAAAGGGGGCTGTTTGTAGTTATAAAATGCTTTATTAGTGTGTTAGATTATTTTGTTTTTTTTCTTTTATGTATTTCAAATTCTAGAAATAAAGCCAGGACTTTTTACAGTGTTTACATACAAATGCATTTTATATGTGTCCTATATGTGTAAATGAGTATTTTCAACTGGAAATGCTGCCAGTAGCAATAGCATTAGCCATTCCTGGTTCACATGATGCCTACTGTGCTAGACCAGAGTTTATTATTGCTTTGTATTATGAGGCCAAGATATTTTGTGTTTGTAAATAGAAAATGAGCAATAAAAGTTTATTGAACAAAATACAAACTTTGTTTGGCCCATAGTTTGTTTAAACATTTTACCTTTTCCTTTTATTTTTGTTAAAAAGAAAAAGAAAAATTCTTTTAGATCCATTACTTTTAACAAGTTAATAATCACATCATCATTAATAATAGATGCTTCAATGCTTGCACCATTGGGGAATACTAATGCTTAATAGCAGTCAGATACTGATTGTGTGCACTGACTGTTCGAAATTTCTTTCCAAGTTTAAAGCTGATTCATTTTATTGTTTCCAATTTCCGACTGCTACTAACCATTAGCCCGTAGTTGTGTTTTATTTCCATTTTGTTTGTTAACAAGTTTTATGGGTGTGGGCTCCTCCTTCACATATTCGAATCATGATACTTAGTGTCATGATTTTGTTGCATTCTGTAGATGGTGTCAATCAGTATGTCAGTATTAAACATGCTTGTTTTTATTTCTATTAGTTGTGATTAGTTTTTTCATGTTGTCATTAAGCAGTCACTAGCTGAAACTAATATCTTCTCTATCTTTTCTTTCTTTTTTGTTTTTATTTTTTTACTTTTTTTTTTTTTTTTTTTTGTTTCTAACCACCCAGCCGCCACCGGCAACTAACCTATGACCTTCTGACCTCTGAATTCTTCACCCAATGATGACCTGACCATGCCTGCCTGCTGATCAGTTAACTGGTAATCGCCTCTGCTTGCCTGTCTTCAGTGCAGCGAGCTGAGGCACTTGTCCGTTCGTCTTGCCATCTAACAAAAGAGACACAGAAACTTTCTTCCAACTCAACAATTTTTTGCTTTTGTTTTTCTTCCCCTTGATTGGGTGAAAGTGATTCTAGCACCTGCACTGAATAGTAGTAAAGCAATAAGGTCCAACTCAGCCCTCCGCACTGATCATATGCTAGTGTCCTATCCAAACGAACGGTATAAAGGCTTCACCTACAGTACTGGCGAGACAGCTGAACCTCGACTACCGATGACAGAGGCAGTTACTGTGAGAGACTTCTAGGGAACTTTATTTTGTTTGTTTATTCTCTCGTGTAGTGAAGTAAAAAAGCTGAATGTACTGTGTTGTGATGATGCATCATGCATGAACCTGAATGGTCAGGGATTTCACTGGTGAAGTGATTTTACATATTTACGGAAAAAAATAGAACAAATGTTTAAATTTTAAATTACTATTTAGTCACTACAGTGCCCTTTCAGGGTAAAATGTTGCAATCTGATAGTTCTGCCAAATTTATAACCTTGATAAGGGTGCCATAAATTCTGCAATCCCAATTTTTGTTTTCACCTACCATTTAAATTAAGACTGCAACAGTATTTCACACACTTGTTGTGATACGATTAATGAAATATTTTACTCAATAAAATATGTATTATTAAGGTACATGCATTATGTATCACATTACTGGGCAAACTGTTCAAAATATGTTTTTAGACCTCCCTGTATAGAAAAAACATTAAGGATGTAAAAGCCATGCTTGCCTATTTGCTGTATAATTGTATTGAAATTGTAGATACAAGTCTAGTGCATTGAACATGAACAAATAAGTAGACACTTTTACTATACAAGGGTGCTGGTGCAGAAAAAAAAATATATATTTTTGGATATGTAGCATTTTATACTTTCAAGTGTTATAAAAAAATGAAACAAAAAACAAAAAAAAAAAATCAAACAAAAACCCTTTTATTGCATTGAATGATTTTGTTTTGGTTGTAGTCAAGGAATAAGACCAAAAAATAGCCTTTTTGTCTTTTTTTTTTTCTCCCCTTTAGTTTTAATATTGGTATAAGTCTAAGGAAAAGAAAGTGCCTTATTTTTCTCCATGGTCATTTAGTCCTGTCTTTTTATATAAGTTTGTTCCTTTTAGTAACTNTGTCTAGGCCAGTTGGGCCCATAAATTGGTGCCAAGCAAGGTTACATATAAATCACTTTGAACGTCAATTAAACAGTCGCCCAGTATAATATGTACTTTTTACACCCATACACTATATATTCTGCTCTTTATACAATTTATATTGCTGCTTAACAATATTGTTGCCATACATCAGCATATAAAGAGCATTATTTCATACTTCATTTTAAAGTATAGTGTATGTATATATCCCCCCCCCCCCTCTGTGCAGTTTCTTAAGGCAGTAAAAAGCAGTACAGCGCATCATTTTTGACCTTTTAGTGGTACCCTCTGCCATCCCTTCTCACTGGAATAAATCCTTTAATTTACTATGCAACAGACATTCATATTTTCTTAGTCAGCCAGCGCCACCAGCTTTGTCTTCCTGGTAAATTTGTATCTTATGGTTTCAGTTTTTTTTTTTTATTCTTGCAACTATGTTTTTCCCTTTGCAGGGTAAGGTGTGAACAATTTTGCAACACTTGTGCAATTAGATCAACCAGTAAATAAACAGTATTTGCTCCAGTTTCATCTCAACAGCGATAAACCTGGACATTTTTTTTAGATGTTTATTAGAGGACTTTTTTTAATTTTTGAGAATGGATAACATGTAAGTCTATTGAATAGACGTGTTAGACATGATTGCTATGAACAAACTTACAAACAAATGGGTCAACTTTAAAAAAGCATGACTTTTGAAATCTGCGAATGCCTTTGATCTCAGTATTATTAATTTTTAAGTTTTTATTCTTTTTCATTTAGGTAGTATTTCAGTCTTTCTTTTTTCCTTTGACAGTATTATATATATATATAATTTTTTTTTAGAATGGTTAGATGGGAGTGTCACTGATATGTAACCGTACAGATGAAATGTATTTGTCTGTTCTTTATAACCTTAGTAGTTTCATGCTATGTATGTATCATAACCAACCTATTGCCTAAACCAATCTGTAAAATAATGTATTTACAGCCATTGTTACAAGTTTATAATGTATTTTTCTATCTTGTTTTATATGTATGTTATATAACATTCAAAGGAATTTTTTCCGATTGAGAAAAAGGATACAAAAAATGCGAAACCCACAATTTTGATAACTAAATTGCCAATTGTTTTGCAGTACTTTATTATATCAAGAGTGTTGTCTTTCTTGGCTTCTGGTTAGCGGCTGGATGACATTAGACATATTGGGTTTTAGTTTTGGGTTTTTACATGGCTTGCATTTTAATTCTTTGGTTCTTTGCTGTTTCTAACCCCATAGCATTATTTTAATAAATGTTATAATACCAAGATACTAACTATGGACTTTGTCTGTTTATTAACATTGTATGTTTCATTAAAATAAGATCCAGAAAGACATCAGGAATGTAAAGTCTTGAGTTACTGGACTAACACAGAAGAGCGTGACCACAGATAACCCAGCGTTACTTGTTTTAATATTGTTTGTCGGCTGACATTCTGCACACTACTTTTAAAATAGCTTTTGGTCAATTCTGGCCTTTTGTCTTGCCAGTAGAGATGGGATCAAAATATTCTTTACTACACCAGGCATAGTCTTGTCACTTGCCTTTCCAGCATCTGCATTACTAATGCCATACTATCCTTCCTTGTTTTTGTTGTTCTTCAAATAATAAACTCTGCAGATCAGTGAGTTTTCTTGTATCTTTAACATAACACATACTCAATGTAGTGCTTCTCTCCCTGAAACCAATCTGACTCTACTTTATTGATGAATGATGGTATCTGACATGATTTTGCTTTTNCCTAATTCATTGTATGGTTAGTTACTGTCTATCAAACATCTATTGAAAATCTATTTAATACTTATATATTAAAAATAGTTGTGTAGTTCCTTACTAACTGGAATCTTTAAAGCCTATTGTTTACAGAAATACCTCCCTTTGCCATAGACAACCTATGTGTTATTCTAAAACTTTGCACATATCTATGCAAATGNTTACTAAATTTTGTACTGTAAATATCATAGTCCATTGGGATAGTTTTACTAAACTGTGGAACATGCTAGCTCTTGCTTTTCTATTACGTACTATGGAATCTTGGTTATGGGTAACATCTGCATTTTTCCTTTTTCACACTTTAGTATGTAGCCCCACGCCTTTGAGTATCCTGGAATCTCTTATAGCTTATGACAATGGTTTGCTGATAACTACCTTAAGTGGCAGTTTTTGGTAAAATATTTTATTGAATTTAGTTCTTGGAACTTGTACACACATTTGAGATTTATCTATAGCTTACAATTTTTATGGCCTCCTATATTGGCCCTCTATCCAGNATTCTAATAATGGGCTACTGGTAAAGTATATTTGAAAAAAAATATTATGTATTTGTGTGCTGCAGATGGTCCATGTTAGCAAAAACAAAATATAGAAACTGGTAATTTGTAACAGTATGACACTGAATTTCTATCTGAATTCTAGTTATTATGGTAGAACACTGTATTAACAAATAGTTCCTGTTTATTTAAGTGACTACATTATAAAAAATCCACAAAACATTAATATTTGTGAGTAACTGGAAATGAAAATATGTTCTCTGTTTCTTTGTAGTTTNTAAACCAATTAAGAAGTTTTGAACCTTTGTTCATCTAATATACACTGCTTCTCTCACTTAGGCACCATATCTTCTAAATGTACTGTTATTTTTATGGCTTGGGGTTTTTTTTTGGTGGGGGGGGGGGTGCTTAATTGGTGCTTCCCTGCCAACAATACCCGATTTTTCCGCTAAAGCACTTCGGTAACATTGATAATAACTTTAAGGTCTAAGAATCATGCAGAATTTAATGTAACTTCATACAATGTTTGCCAACAAATGTTAGACCATATTCTCATACCAAATGGAAAATTAGTAGGTCATCAGTACAAATCACTGGCTTACAAAGCATTGTCCTACATGATTCTGTTATGAAAACTAGTTACAGAAAGTTAGAAAATTACTAGTTATAAAATCAAATTTTATTTCCTAGTTTCAGTATGTTTAAAAAAAAGTAAAGTCCTAAAATAGTTTCTCAAAAAGTCTAGAATATTACTCTGCTTTATTTCCTGCAATCAAATCTATAGGCTTATAATGCAAAAATAGGGCTCATCCAATACCAGTTATCATGATGTCTACAAATTAGGATCTTGTAACCATACTGACATGGAGGAGCCATTCACCAGTTTACGTAACTGTGACCTCATTCATGGCCATGATGGACATCCCCTGTAGCTAAACTGCAGTGGTTGCTCTGCCACATCATTAGCCAACACCCGCCACTGAAGAGAAAACGGGAAGTAAGAAATGTTTTAATACAGATACGTGAGTAGACTGTTTTTATGTGTATATTTGTTTTTATTTGGGATAAAAAAAATCTTGCCATTGTTTTTCTTGTGCTGGCTTCTACCGTAATGAAAAAAAAAAAAATTTGGGAAAAAAAAATTTGAGCCCTTAAAACAAACTGTACTTCTAAATTGTTACACACACATACTACCTGAAACATATATAACTAAATCTAATACACAATTGTATAAACAGTGGTTACACATACATTTGGATGATAATTATCTTGCATATGTTATACTTTTAAAATATGCATTCTGAATTTGCACTTTAGATATGCATAAAACTCAATCACGTGTGTTTTTAATAAATATTGTGTTTCAATGAAAACCAAGGTTAAGCATGCTAGATTGCTTTTTGCTTTTTTCACTTTGAGTCATATACATTTATTATTTTAATAGACTTTGCTTTCTTATCAACTATTCAGTGGTCCAGTGGGACAAATAATGCCAGTGATGCTCCTCAAGTCCAAATAAGTAGGTTTCCAATACAATATAGCGACTTTATTTTAAATAGGAAGTTCATTAAGAGTTCATATGACGGTTTTGCCTTATAATGCTCACACTGGATATTAAGTGGCTTATTGGAGCACATTTTACTGCCAGATATTATTTACCTGTTATGCAAAACCTCATCTGTTTAAAAAACATCCTTTTAAATGTTCTATATTTTATTTTGAAAATCTGAACATAAAGATCCTCTTTTGTTTGTCAGTTGATTGTGCTGTTTAAAGAGAAAAAATTCCACTTTTAGTGTGTTTTTATTTATTACATATTTATTACTGTATATGTAAAATAAATAAACCCCTGTCTACACCTTGTACTTATCTGGTATTAAATGTAATAAACTGACAAAATGCTGTGATATTTTAATGTATAATGTATGATTTTTCTATTTAGTTATTGGAGTTTCAATGGGTTAATGTTGCTATTCATGGAGAGCAATGCTAAATTATTAAGTGTTTCTGAGTATTAAGTATAAATTTTGAATAAAATGTTTGTTTTTTTTTTTTTTAAATATTGAACTCTACATAAAAATACTAAATTAAAGCCTAACAAGCATACACTGCCTAATTTTGGGATTTCTGATAATGCTCATTGAGTAGGTATTTTGTAAGATGAGATTTAAAATTATTTCATTTTTCTCTTAGGTATATCAATTACTAAGGACAAAAATTATTTACATTAATTGCCTGAAATATAAGACTTCTACCCACAGTGGACCAGATTCAGACTTTAGGCACTATTGAATTTAACATGGTTTTGCCCACTCTTAAGCAAGTTGTGAGTCAAAGTCAATAGTGCCTAAAGTCTCTATCTGTTCCAGTGTCTGGTGTTAACTTGTTTCCATGGGCAATACAGTAATTAAAACTATGAAGCACAATAAGTGATTTGGCATCAATTTTTGCTGGAAAGTATATCAACTGGAAGNACACAGATTTAAGAATCAAATTCAAATTAGGTTTTATGGTTAAGGATAGCTTTAAGATGTTTTCCCAAAACATTATTCGACTTGTAACATGTCATTGTAACATAGTAACATAGTAGTTGAGGTTGAAAAAAGACGTCAGTCCATCNAGTTAAACCTATGGGATCTCCTGCGATCCTAAATTTTATNATTGAAATTGATCCAGTTTAAATATACAAGAGCTCCCTCCTGATTAAGATACTAAATAACTTACCAGTCATAACTCTGAATACCCTTTACCTCTAAAAAT
>JABWIB010002642.1:36092-49050 GCA_016617825.1 Platyplectrum ornatum | reverse complement strand
CGATACAACCTGGCTGGTCCATGCATTGTATAATAATAGCACTTACCCCCTTTGTATCTGTCCCCAATATCCTATAGAATGTAAGCTTGCGAGCAGGGCCCTCTTCCCCACCCATTCTGTCTGTTATCACCCAGTCATGTCTTATTGATTGTTAAATTGTAAAGCGCTACGTAATCTGATGGCGCTATATAAAAACCTGTTAATAAATAAATAAATAAATAAATAGTATAACTTCATTAAAATACAGGCCAACGTTTCAGTCACATTCTCCCCGAATTTAGTTAGGGCTTTTAGAGAATAGAGAACATAGAGAAACCCATGTTTTACCTTTCTTTGAATGAATTGATTCCTATTTCTTGGGGTTTGCATTAATGAGTTTTTACTGGTCATTTATCTATTTTCTTCTATTAAAGATGATTTCATGCAGTATAACGATCTAAAACCATGATCTTGAGTCACATGTATCCCTCAATAATAATGAAAGCTCTTTATGTTCCCAAAATTTTCGGAACAATCTTTTTAAAATAATACACAATGGACTTTATAAACAGAACTTGCAGCAAGAAAGTAAATATGGCAAACGAATGCTTCAAAGAAAAAAATACAAATGTTTTTGCTTAAATATGTAAAGTTGAAGGAACAGTAACAGGAAGTTTACTCACAAACCACTTACTCAACTTTTCCTTTAAGTTGATTACTTAAAATCTATGGCTTAGTAACAGATGCATTACGTTTATCAATCATCTTTTGTAAGGTATCTTTTCTTTTACATTTTAACAACTTATGACAATCATGTTATATTGGCTCTGCTTTTTATTTTGAAGTGATTGCTTTAATGTCATTTTTAAAAAAGCATATGCGACTAATGCACATATTTCCTGATTACAATTGCTTTAAATTTTTTAAGAAGTCTCTTGCTACACTTATAAACTAATTAATACAGCTATTTAGCACAAAAATCTGTAGATTTTGTATAATGCCATGACTAAATATCTTTATTGTAATAGAATGTAGTTTATTTCATTTATCACACAATTTGGCAGATACTCTTCATCTAAATACTTCTTCTCTTCTTGCATGTTAACACAACCTCTTAGCCCTAGCACAAGTTCAGCTGATGTAAAACCTTTGCTGGCACCTGGAAGCTATTGGAACATAAATAATAGTGACTCAAGCATATAAAAAGGTATGTCAGTAAACCTAGACACAAAATATTTATTTATTATTTATGCTTATTTATTAGGCACTACAAAGTAGCTACAGCGCCACAAACTTACATTCTAATGAAGATTGAGGATTTGATACATAGGAGAAATTACACATACACTAGGGACAATCTAGTCAGCTGCCAAATAACCTACCGCTATGTTTTTGGGAGGAAAGCAGAGTACCCAGAGGAAACTCACGCAGACACGGGGAGAGCATACTATCTCCACACAGGTAAGGCCATGTCCTCGAATTGAATTAGTGCTATGAGGCATCTAAGCTATTTACTGAGCTATCCATTTGCGGAAATATATTGCTGAGTAATTGACACAATTTGGGGTGGATTAATGGAATACAGTTTTGGTAGCTCATCATATGGTTGTAGATTGAGGTATCCAGAAAGCACGAATGGCATAACAAGACCATGCTAGCTCATAGTAAAGTGCTATGTGTTAGCCTAGCCAGCCATGATTGCATGTTTTGGAATCAGTACACTGGAACAGTACATTTTCAGTGTAGCCGATGCTGATGGCCCTGCGTAGTGATCTGACATATAAACACTGCTGCCACTGTGAAAGAGTTCCCATTGCAGCTACAGCTGCAGTAGTTTTGGATCTAGTTCTATAAAAGTATCGCCTTTGTATGTTCAGCTCCAACAGCATTTGTGCCTCACAGCACTGAAGTCATAAGTTCTGTCTAAGGAATTATATGTTCTCACTGTGTGTTTGTGGACACACCTCTGGGTACTCAGGTTTTGTCCCACACTCAAAACATTTCTAGTACAGAGATCCAGGGAAGGGTAGATTGGCTTTATCTGTTATAAAATTTTTATCTATCATGAAAAGATTTCACATAAACACAAGGGGTGAACTGCAAAATCCCAGAATTCTTTTTTGTACTTTTTGTACTGGTCAGTGTTGTGACAGACGTCCCTTTCCATAATGAGCAGAGCAGTATACAGCAATGAATTCCTGATTACGCTCTGATGCACACTTCTAACTGATGACCAACCAGCAAATACTGACTTGAGGTTAGAACTTCTTGTTTTGGATCAGGGGTGTTTCCAGACAATTTAATGCCATATCCTTTATGATCCTATAAAATCCAGTTACCTTATCTGTACCACACAGACATTGCTAAATAAATCTACGGGGTGATAGAAGATAGAAACTAAACTCCCTACTATTGTATAATGCATAAACTGCACAATGAGATGTAGTGGGAGAAAGCTGCTGTGCATTAAAGATGGATTGAACCTCTATTAGATCTGCTATATAAGGGAAGGACAAGCACTTATATCATTACTGACAACTTGTGATTAATAGATGGAGAGTGATGCTGGCTGGTTAATTCTACACAGACTTGTTATTGCTCACTGCACACCACTGTAATGTCATTTTAACCACTGACCTTCTAACTATCATATTCATTATTGGGTTGGTTATCTCAGTGTATTTGTTCCTTGTCAGGCAGTGTGATGATTACTGCGTTTGGCCTTTATCAGATGTTAAATATAAAAGCTGTACTCTGGAATCGATCAAGTAAAAAGTTGCTTTGATCAGAAGGTTCTGCTTAACATCATGCAGGTAAATTCAATAAAAGTACAAGACAAATATTGTATTGAACTTATGCGGAGAAAGTTTTAAAGGCTATAATTTTAAACTATGCAAAGTTTCTAATCTAAAATGAGTATATACTGTAAAAACAGAGGGAACTATAAAGATATTTTTTTCATAGAAAATGTCTCCAGAACGATTTAAATAAAACTATGATAACATTTTTTAAATATGTTTTATCCTACAAATTAGCATTCCATACCTCCCAACAGTGGTCCAGGGAAGATCGGGACACCTTTGCCCCGCCCCGAACCTATACAAACTCCGCCCCTGTCCCGCCCAAACTCCAACCATCCCACCCAGGCCATGCCTCCGTTCTGCCAGGCCATGACCCTTTTTCACATCCATCAGAAATTTTTGTGAAAAAAAAATGTCCAGCATCATTGTGTCCCCTGTAAAAGCGGGACTGTACCAGTAAATGGGACACTTGGGAGGTATGGCATTCTGTCTCCATGGATTGTGTTTACAGAATAAATCCTGCTGGGTAACAGTGTTTCCTCTGTTTACTTACTTTATTCATTAATTTATTTTCATCAAAATGATCCAATTGTCAAACGTATTATTCATGTCAACAGTATCTCATCATCTGACCATTTGAGGACTTTACTATAGCCCTAAAGGGAGGGGGGAAAAGAATCTGGTCCCTGCCTAGCATTTATTGCTTTTTGGGACTAGGCGTCCCTCGCTTACTGGACAAGGCCTTATCTGTGTGGAGGCAAAAATACAGGTGACCGCAAATAGCTAGGCTCTGAAACTCTGCTGCTGCCGAGTGTGGACCTGCTCTGGACCCCCTCTTCTATATATGTAAGTGTACATAAAGAAGAGGGGGATAGCAACATTACATCCTGCACTATTGTGTTTTTTTCTTTCTCCATCCTGACCAGTGTGGAGTGGAATAGCAGAAAGGAGGACAGGAGATAGAAATTGTGATATGCGATTACAACAAAAAATACCACTTTTGTATATATATTCACACTACACACACTCCTCTTTACTTGGAGGCTGTGCAAGACGTGTGAGATTTGACTTGGAATTTCTGAAGAGTTGATACCTAATATCTTATCTGTGTGGAGTTTATATATTCTCCCTTTATTGTTAATTGGTTAATTGTCTGCTGACAAAATTGTCTCTAGTGTATGTGTGTGTGTGTGTGTGTGGTGATAATTTGGGTGTCGCTCCAGGGGATAGAAGTGATAAGTGGCTCCAGAGGGAGGTGGGTGCAGGGAAGGGTTGCTACACAGGAAGGGTGGTAAGTGAATGGAAAGGGTAGTCTATATGGTCCATGTGGTTATTATCTGCCATCAAATTCTATGTTACTATGTAAATAGATATATCACATCAGCATCACAGGGAAACAAAGACATATCTTGACAAGATCATGAGCCATATATCTTGACAATGATCATGAGCNGGCACATTTTAAGGGAATGCAAGATTGAGACTGCAGTGAGAATGAAAAGTGGGGATGTTGCTCATAGGAACCAATCAGATACAAGCTCTTAGTTTCAGTTTGCATACTGGAGAATGTTAGCTCATTTGTTTGGTTGCTACGGGCAACATCCCCACTTTTCAATCACCCTGCTTAATAAATTTAGGCCCAAATCTGTAACTATCTAATCTTATGAACCCCCTTAAATCCAGTTCAGAACCTTTACATGGTACAAGTTGTGCCACTAGTTAATGTTACCTCATAATTCCATTTAAAGTTTCCATACAAAATGTTCCCTTTGCTAATGCAGGCTGCTATGGAAAATTCACACAAAAAAAGTTCCTTCAAAAAACTGATGTATGCGCTGTTTGAAAATGTTATATTCATTCTCATACAAGAAGATAACGCTATGCTAGTTTTACTCTTTTTTTCATACAAATAGCTAGAGAACTGTCATTAAATCATGTTAGCTTAGTCTAATCAAGTACCCTGCTGGAAATGTTCATTTGATTTTGTCATGTTGCGTTGCCTGTCTAGCATCCAACAGAGGTACAGATTAAATACTGGATTTCATTCCTGAAAACCAGTAGTCCCTTGTAACAGTCAAAGCCAAAAAAAGTCCATTTTGCCGCTTTCATTGCAAAAGAAATAAGCCTTTGAGGTGAGAACAAAGTATGTTATACCGTATGCCAATGTGTTTTTACTCCAGAGACATAAAATCATTTTTCTGCAGCCAGTTAGTTTTCTTCAGTTGATTTGCCAAATTGAGGTCTAAAAGTGAAATAGAAGCATACCATACTCCACAAACTATGCTTCACTCATGCTAAGTTTTGTATAGTAAAATATAGAGAAATATAAATATTTTACACTATGATTAAAGTGCAGAAAATGTTTTATTTCACCAGGCTATTCGATTCCCTAACAAGTTTCAGTCAAATCATTTAAAAGTTTAGTTTTAACAAGGTAAGGAAATTATTATTTTACATGTGGTTTTCAAGGTTTTTTATTTTTGTATACATCAAAATGAAATATGAAAACACTGTGGAATTACTAAGTTATTCAATTTCAAAAGCAAAGTAGACTAATGAACCTATAAAGAAAATGTG
Source organism: Platyplectrum ornatum (assembly GCA_016617825.1). Classification (NCBI taxonomy): domain Eukaryota; kingdom Metazoa; phylum Chordata; class Amphibia; order Anura; family Limnodynastidae; genus Platyplectrum; species Platyplectrum ornatum. The sequence continues at coordinate 43,693 of JABWIB010002642.1, read as the reverse complement.
TTCAGGCTCCTGTTGGGCTTTAACAAGGAGAAATGGTGAAGATAATAAAAAAAAAAAAAGAAATAGGATTATATGAGGTTGTATGAGGTTATTGAGAAGGCGACAATGGGGCAATGAAGGCTACCAGACATAAAAAATAGGCATGTTTTCCCAAATTTTATTTATTTGTTGCAATTTGTTTCCTTCCAAAACACAAAAATATAGTAGGATTATGGCAACCAGTAAAGAAACAGTTTGGCCTAAATTTACTAAGCAGGGAGATTGCACTACCGCACCACGGGATAAAGAGGACACTAGGATCTGTAAAGGTTGGTTTGGGAGAGGTGACAACCCCAGGCAATGTCTGCTGATGGCTTGTCCTGTGCTTCCTCCTCGCAATAGAATAGGTGCAGCCGTGGCGGCAACCACTTCTATGCCGGGCTGCACAACCTCTTCCCTTCTTCGATATGTTTGGTCTCTCGTGGCTTGATGGGATCCCCTCCAGGTCTTCCTCCGTCTCAGTGCTGCAATCTGTCATGTCTGCCAAATCACACAGGGACACCATCTTCCTCTCTTCCTCGGACATTGTCATTGTCCAGTTACATATTTCTCCATCCAGATATTATCCGCCTTTTCCTGAGCTCTGGTGCTTTTACACTCCAGACATCAGGGAGGCATAGCCAATGACAAGATGCTAGGCCCGCGGTACATGCGTGATACTCAGGCATCTGGTCTTGCACCTGCTTGCTCGTTAGCCAATTAGTTTACATATAACATCATCATTACCTTTCCTTCACCCCAGTAACAAGTCAGAGCCAACCATCTCCCCCCTTGTCTAGTTCTGCCCACACTTAACCCTTGTGATCCTGGGGTATCACACAACAATAGTCAAGTCTCATTTCTGATGGTGGATAGGTTTTAACATATTGTACTTACTAACCTTTTGCTTATCAACTATAGCATGAAAATCTTCACCTGTACATACATCTAAGTCTTGTTCCTATCAGGTTAGATGCATCTTTGTTATAAATCAGCCCTCTCCCTAATTCTCACTGCATGCACTCAAAAATGGGGCACTGAAAGGTCTTTGCCATGGTAAGTTTGTCATTCTGTTCTTTAGGAGCACCAAACAAAGGACCAGCTTCCATATCAATGAACTGTAACTCATTAAAATTTTGTATGCATGTGTGTACGTGTGTGAGTGACTGGTTGTCTAATCATAGAAATAAACTAACCTTATAGGTATGACTATGACCAATTAAAAACTACGTATACAGATTTTTGTATAGTCCAGGAAGATGCTAGGTGATTGCTATGAATGTTTGATATCCGCACCCACAATCATCTGAAAACCTGGATCTGCTTTATCCTAGATTTACACAAACAGAATGAGGTCAATTTTCATATGTGTCTATGAGTTCATAATGTGCTTACACAAAACTGGGGTTTGCGAATATAATGGTGATCATATAGTTTTCCAGCGTGAAAGGGAAGTGCCTTAAGAAGAACAATCAACATTTTTTTCACATTTTAAATTAGGATCAATCCCTTGGATCTAAATCAGGGCTCGAAGTGGGGGTATGCCATACCGGCACTTCTCCCAATATTATAATAAAAAAAGCTAAAATTGACTTCCATTATATTCAGTGTTTTCATACTGCCACTTCTAAATGTCCATACCATTACTTCTAAATTTCCACTTCGACCACTGATCTAAATAGATACAAACAGCTAGAACAGAAAGATTATGACTTCTGGGCTTATATTTACTAAACTGTGGGAATGGAAAATATGGAGATGTTGCCCATAGCATCCAATCAGACACCACATGTTTAACAGGTAAGTATTATATCTAGGTCCCTTGTAATCAGATGGTTGCTGAAAATAGGAGTGGTATGCTATTTTTATTGTAAAACTAAACATTCTCTGTTCATCAGTGTTTATGTGAAAATTGTAATATTCTCAAATAAATATTTTTTCAAAACTTGTAAATATTCACCTTGACTGTTATGTCAGATAAGATGCCATCGTGTGGTTAGCTCATAATAAACTTTCCTCAATATAAGTATATTTTATGTGATGGTTCTGCTCTCAAGCCCCAAGGACAGTAATATTTTCTATATCACAATGGTGTATCTACCAAAGGACTTTATTAATATAAATGTACTAATTGAGATAGATGTAAAAGTGAATTATATGTAAAGAGATAATGTATTCTTGGAACCTGAAAGTCCATCTAAAAGTTTTTTAGCGACTAAATTCTGCTGCATATAGATATCAGGTAGACTTCAAAGAAACAGATTTTTAGATATAAACAAGAAAAGAAACTAATAAAGTAACTTTTGATAGTGGTATAATTTACTATATTAGCTTTATAATGTATTTTATACATTTTGTTTTTGAACTACTATAATAGACATGACATTTACAATGCACTTCTGACTTCTTATCACAGAATATGGATTCCTTTGTAACAGTATATTTGTTTGTTATTTGTATGTTTTGTTTATATATTTCCTTTCATTAGATGGTATAATTTTTATATGGTATTTTAAAATATGTCTTAGAAGTTGTGAAAGGAGCTTTAGAAAATGCTTTTTGGCTATCATAGCTGATTCTGGGAAGCCTTTCATCTGCAAAGACTAATAGCAGTGCATCTTTAGCAGAAGAGAGGAAGACTTGAGATACTGCACTGGTCTGCAATACCCATACGACGGTGTTGTATATTTTCTATTATGATGTTGCTGGTTCTAATTTGAAGTTGAAACTGGATTTAAAATATTCACAACTTGCAGTAAAACATACTTCATTTAAGCATACATAATATTTTTTTATCTCTGTAATTTACTGACCGGATCCAGTGCGTTCAACTTCCGCACTCAGAGTAGAAGTCAGTCAAAAGTGCGTATGCGCACTCTAAATGTTTGCAGGAGTAATTTTTTTGAACATTGTTCTGTGTGCTAGAAATTCTGTCCACCTGGCCAATTGCGCTAGGTGGCCTAGGGAAAATTTAAATGAAGGCAATGGGGAGGGGTAAGGGGGAAGTTGTGCGGTCAGCGGTCGAGTTCACATGGAGAGCAGGATATCATACTTTAATTCCATTACAGTTACATGATCACACTTCTTATTTCACAAATGATAGCCAATGAGATATAAACTTACCTTTCTAGTGAGGTTCATAGGCCATTAGATTGTAAATGAGTGTAGGCAACNTGGTAGGACATACATACTCTCAGGATTCTTCTCATTTTAATGTATCCAATGCAAAAACATTAACCTGTTTGATAAAGTGGTAAAGATGCTCTATAAATCCGCAGACACTTGACTTACTAATTTATTAGACTGTAGTTTTTTTTTATTGTCCTTTCTTTTTAAATGAAACTTTTTTCATATAAGATTTTTTTTCACATTTCAACAAAAAAGAATACAAAAGTATATGTGATGTTATACATGTTTTTCTATAAAAACAATGTTTCTTCACCCCTATGCTATAAATTCTATGGTCTTCAAACCAAATTCCTCAGGTTTCTTCCTAAGCCAGCTGAAAAACAAGTGTCATACTGTTTATGGCATTAAAATTGCCCATGGCCAAAACTCAGTCCCCTGCTGTGAATGTTCAACAATTGGAGGGAAAACTTACTGGTATTCTTTGTCTTTAATCCAGTAGCTTCTGGTCTGAATAAAATTGTAGTTGGGCACTTGACTAGTGAGACTGAAGGAATAAAATAGAAAATATAAATTTAATGAGTTTACTTCTAATATCTATTTAGTTTACTATATCTCTGATTACATAGAAATAATTGTACTTTGCTAGCCTTACTATTGTGCTCTTTATGTCCATCTTCTGCTCATGCAAATTATTCTGACATTCAAAATGATAAATGACTCATTGTCAAAACTGTGTTTTTTGGTTAATTTATTGGGGGTTTTTTTTTACCACAACACAAACACAGTGGCCTTCTCTATTTATAAATGCCTAATTTTTCAAAAGACCCCCTTTTTTAAAAAAGAAAAACATGGACCAGATCCATATTTATTTGTTGGATGTCATTTATGCAGGTTTCATGCATAAATGGCATCACTAGTAACATCTGTGTATGCATGTGGCAAATGCTACTAGAACATTGGTTTTTAATTATTGGGTTGTTTTTTTTAAACTAACGTTCTAATTTTTACTTTTTTTTTTACACTGCCGCGATGCCTTAGGCACCCGCCTAAATTTGGCTAATGGGCGCACCGGGCATGCTCATTACACTAACTCCAGCTGTCTTGCCTCATGCTTTTAGGAAGTTAAGTGATCGATACCTTCTATGTGTTTGTCTTATGTTGCTCTTTGTAATGTTTCTAATTGCTGCATTTTATGTCTTATTCCTCTCGGTATTAATGTCACATACATTATGTGGAATAACGGAAGGATTAAATGTAAATATTTGCTTTTTTCTTTGAATTGATTGGCTGTAAATGTCCTCTTGCTACAAGAGACGTGTTTGTCAGTGATTGAGATCTGTAAGCTTAATGGAGGGGGTTTCCATGTGTTGGGTTCTGCCTCTTACTCTTCTATGGCCCATGGTGTTGTTATACTGCTGTCTCGCCGCTTGCCTTGTACTATTCATTCACAACATAGGGACATTATGTTACTGAAGAAGTTTCAAAAGCTGATTTTACCTGTGTTATCTGTACAGTGTATGCCCCCAATGTTTATAATCTAGCCTTCTTTCACAAGTTGCTTTCCCTTCTGAGCAGATATATTACTCTGGGGTTATGCCATACCTAGACTCTGCCCAGCTTCAAAAGATCCACTTTAAAACTCTAAATGGTACCTCTATCTCACAGGCTCAGAGGAAGCATATGACTGCAGAGGAATCCAGGCACTGCTCAAAATGTAGGGTTCTAGAGCCACGTTTTTTTTATTTTTGGGAGTGTGGCAAAATCACAAAATTATGAGACAAATTTTTGGTATTTATCAACTCACTAATCCCCTGTTCAGATTGCCTCGTAAAAGCTGGGGCTTTCATGAAAAAGACAGTCTTCATGATAGCCCAGGCTTTACGAGGCAGTGTGAACTGTAACCCCGGCTCTCTCTGGTCGGGTCTTAGACCCAGCTAAAAAGGGGATGCAAGTAGACGCAGAGTCCCAGGCTACCTATGCACAGTGATGACCCAGAAAACCCTGTGCAATGTAATGTCATGCTCCCCAATTGTCCCCTGTCCCTCCCGCCTCCCAGTTTGTCCCGCTAAGGGGACAAACTTTGTTTTTTATATGATGCCGTGAATTGTGGCATCAAAAGGGAGCAGAGCTTTGGCATGAAGAGGGCGGAGTGGGAGGGGGGGGGGGGGGGGGGGGGGGGGGGGGGGGGGGGGGGGGGGCTATGTGTACCGCGGCCCGGACCGTGCATGTTGGGAGGTATGTAATGTGAACATGGTATTATCCACTCCTCCCTCCCAAAATCCCAAATTATTCCTGTTTCTAATGTAGGAGGATTTTGCAGATTGATCCTCAGTACCCTTAGTTTAGAAAGATTCACAGCTTTTACCAGTAATAGTGGCCACAGCTAAACAGGTAATATTGCAAAACTGAACTAAATCCTCCCTTCTGTTTTGGGGACTCTGAAAGATCTCCTTTTGAGGACTCTTTACTTCAATAAATGAGCCTCACTCCCTTATGTTGACTGTGGGGGAGTCGGTTCCACGCTAAATGGGAAACTTACATTGAGAGCATTTTCTTGGAACAATGCAGTCAAATCCTGAAAGTGTCATATCCTAAAAATCCACCTCATAATACATAACACCACTGGACTGCATTTTAGGGTAATTTCTCAATATAACTACTGACCCTCTTGTTGGGGCTTTTTATTTGCATATGCCCATGGTTGTTTGTATTATAACTGCTAGTCATTTGTACGGGCTGGGGTGGGAGAGCTGCTGGTAAGACCTAGTCCTTTGTTCCCTCTTTTTCTTTTTCCCTTCTCTGTATATTTTTATAATGTTAGGTTGTCGGTTGCTTTTGTTTCTCATTTTATCTTGTATTGCCAATTTGGTAACAAATGTTTGGGTGATGCTTATTATATGCCCTGCTGAATGCTTGATATTTCTATCAGTGGTTGAAGTGGAAATTTAGAAGTGCTGGTATGGACATTTAGAAGTCAGGGTATGAAAACACTGAATATAACAGAAGCCAATGGAGATTTGTAGTCTTTCAATTACAACATTGGAAGAAGTGCCGGTATGGCATACCCCCGTATACACCCCCACTCCGAGCCCTGATTTCTTTGTTGCCTGGTATTTAGCAAACCCTCTTTACATTGTTACTGAACTATGTACATATCTGTATTGTCACATCAGTAGTCTGGCATGCAGTGTCTTACTACTGGCCGAGTATTGACCAGAAAAATTGATGTGTAGATTAGGCTTGCAATGGGGTAACAGGTACAGGATAATGATAACTTTATAATGTAACTTTTCAGGGACAGGAACACAGGAACATGACACAAAGATAACCAGAGCAGATGAGATACAAATGTTTAGGAGTTAGGGCACATGAAGAGGCTCATGGACACAGGGTCACTGGGATAAGATTGTCTGTTGCTCTAACAATGAGAAAGCTGTTAAAAAAGTGTTTAAATAGAGAAGGGGCCCCTCAGCTATGAGGTCAGATAGAGCAATGAGACACATCTGAGTGATTAGACCAGAAACCCAGAAACAGGCCAATACATGTGGAACAGCAGTGAGTAAATCTTGTGATCAGGACAAGACGGTAAACAAAAATCGAAAAGTTCACAGCATATGTCACATATTCATGCACATTTTAGCAGAACCTACTTTTCCAATATCACAACCAGTAACATGACCCCTCTGGTGGCTCTTTTTACAGAATTAGGGTTTTATAAAGTCACAAATTGCAAATCTCACAGTTTAGTAAATTTAGGCCCAGGACTTTGGCAATCTGATACTGTATATGATAAAAAAAAATATCAATGTGTATTCTCTGAAGTTCCTACCGGCATAGAGTGCCGAAAATAAAAGACTTTCAATTGTTTTCACAATAATGAGAATATTTTTTATTAGTATTAGAATATCTGCATCACATAATGTACTACGGGGCTGATCCAGAGTTGCGAATTGCGCCTTTTTTTCTGCGTTTTTTCGCACTGCGCATGCGCGCAGAACTCTGAATCGCACGCTAACCAGACGCACATTAGCGACTCCAGGGCTGTGCGTTTCAGATTTTTGATGTGTGATTTAGGGGCGTGGCAGCATATTAGAATGAGATTTAGGGGCGTGCTTGCTGTTGCGTCTCGTGCTGCGCTTAGCGCTAATTAGCGATCAGCGGCTTTTTGCTTGCGTCTGCCTGGGGGTGCCGCAAGTTGTCTAACTGGTCTATTTCCTAGACTTTGCAGATCGTTTGCAATACTTGTAGGAAGTGTTCCCTGGACTGTAAACTTTTGTTTTGTACAGTACTTGCATCTTGGATGTGTCAACTCGTGTAACAGCTTTTATATTGGACACTGTGGATTTTTCTGCACTTTTTATTTACAGTCAAAACATGCAATTAATTTACTTTATCAATTTTCCCAGCTACTTCAGTTCTGTGGGACTTTATAATATGTTGTAAATTTTATTAGC
>JABWIB010002642.1:6059-22807 GCA_016617825.1 Platyplectrum ornatum | reverse complement strand
ATGTTGAATTGCAGGGGAGGTAAATTTTATTAATTGCAATCAGTATTAGAGTTGAGAGATGCTCCAGCACAAGTCTAATAACAGTGTAACAGTAACGCTGGTCAGTATCTGTGTGCAACATGCAACAATAAAGTATTCTCCCTGCATGTAAAAGCTAACATTCATTTTATCTCCCCTGCACTTCAACATGGTTTTACCCACTCTTGAAAAAATCTTTTGATTGGAACACTTTATCTTATAGTGTATGGCCATCTTAAATTTTATCTAAAAAAAAAATATCTTCCTGTTTGAAACCAATCAAATCCACCATTGCTTAATAAGGTATCTGCAGTTTGCAAAATCAGAATGAGACTATAGATAAATAAATGTAAGATTAGCATAAACAGTTATCACACTATAAAAGTTCTGTATTGCATTTTNACAGTTTTGTAAATTATGTTTATAGGCATTATAATGTATTTAGAGCGCTAAACTCACAGTAGCTGGTCAATTATTATGACAACAGATAAAACATAATANAACTCGCACACATTGATCTATTTTAATGCACAATACTTTGCCGTTATTGATGTAGCTAAGCTTTGCATTCCTTTGCGGATATGAAAGAACAATAAACAGTTTAGTCATTTTGTCAGATAAGTTCAGACATTGTAATTTCTATGTGTATCAATTTAAATTGTATTGTTGACATATTCCACCAGATGCAAACATTCCCACTGTTGTTTAAAGTCTTGACATCAAGTAACACTGTTGCATAAGGCTTACAAAATAACCAGAAAGACACAAATAGAAAAGTGACGGCTGTATCATAAGTAATCATCCAGAGAAATAATGAGACTATAAGGTTATAAGTGTTTCTTGAAATCATTTACACATCTCAATACTAATAGGNAGTAAATAATAATCATGATTAGGTCTATTAAGGCTTCAAGACTTCGGACCTGATCACATAGGCATCCATTCCTAAACGAGGGCAGTGCTTAACCAAGCTCTTACTGTACTATTTAAATACCTCTCCCCTCTCACCATACATAATAACGACAATCATCCCCTTCCCACAGATACAATGGCTTTAATTACAGAAGCTAATAAAGGTCACGTGTGGAATGTGTTTCCCGATCCAAAGAACTCATCAAATACTCGCACAATGTATTTGGTTTTAAGTCTCTGCTCAGGCTTCTCCATNTCCACTTTGTGATATGCTGACCCAGGCATTCTTTCCCTCTCCTCTGGTTCTGTCTGGGCTTGCAGTGGAATTTCTCTGAAATTGTACTCGTGGGCTTGACATCTTTGTACACAAGGTTCCCTCCTCTCAAATTCTAACTACAGGACTCCAGCTGTCATCTTNATCCAGTAACTTTATCACCGCACCTAAGGCCAGTCGGCTTGTGGCTTCTCGGGTTGGCACCTTGAGAGAGCGGCAACGTTAGGATCCATTTCTCNGCCATGGGCAACTTCCCCAAATTCGAATTTCACTGCAATCTCCCTGCTTAGTAAATATACCCCTAAATATTCTTGTGCAAAAGTGTATAGATAAAAAAAACAACATCTTTGACACAAGTCTTTTACATAAATATACATGTGTTGCATTTCTCTTGCTTTGCCATACAGATTGAATTTTATGAATACCTAATTATTGTTAGGTATGCCATATATTTCATGCAGGTTCAGGATTGTTTTTAAAAATTGAGAAGTAAATCAGTACCACTTATGAAGAATACATAAGTGAAATAACAAGGAAGCACGTTTTTCCCTGATTGATGAAAAATCACAAACAAAATATAAAAGTCAAATTCTCCAAGTTCCAATGACATCACATCACACAAAGATACCTTTTGCCTAGAGAGTATAGTACAATAGAGCCTTGCACCAAAAATGCATGCCTTCATTGAGCAGGGAATACAGATAGATTCCCTTTCGTTCTAGTTTCTATGGCAACAATATGATAGAGACAAGGCTAGATTTAGCAAGTGTGAGACTCAGTGAATATAAATTCAGCACATATGTACGGACTCTTTCTAGGCTAAGATAGTATATGAATGTATTTATAAATTGGAGTACAGCAACAGTGTAAAGACATGAATACATCAATTCTTAGTAAATACAAACNTATAATCCGTATTTATGAAGTTTGCATTCTGTGCTAAATATTCATATTTAAAGGCTTTTGATTTCCTTCCTCGCATCTGTCCTCCCAGCTTTTCTGTGTCCTTATCATGTACAGTATGCCTGAGTCTGCATAACAAGCAGGAGCTGCAGCTGCGCTGATGGGTATTGTGGCCTGATTACATGCCAGAGTTCACTGCAAGAAGACACTGTTCTAATAGACAATGATTTTAATGGCATATAGAACATGTCCAATCAACCTAGCTTATCGCCTCACTGCCATAGAATTATACATACCCCTCTAGTGTCCCTCTTCATGGTCGCAAAAAAAAAAGGCAGTTGCAGAAATTCTGCTTTATTTACTTTCAGGATTACATGTTGTGGTTCGATTCAGCCAGTTTTCACCTGCGATTGCCGCTGGAAAGGGGTGGGACTTTGGTGGAATCAGGGCGGGGCTTNAGTGGAGCCATGGGGAATATAACCTATTGTTAATTTATTTAAATCCCACCTGATTACATGTAATTACAAATAATTATACAAGGCGTATTTATTGTTAGAATATTGGAACCGGCTTCACTCGCGCATCCCATTTTTCTTCTAAAAACTATCTGCAGGTTTCTTTGGAGCCATTTGGGAGAGAGGGTGGAGGCGATTGGAACCGACAGTCTGGTGTGGAGAAAAAGAGACTTTTACCTTTGAAACATTGGACTTCCTAGTACTCTGGACACACAATTAATAAGTATTTCTTTATATGCACTAGAAAGCGCATTTTACTTTATGTATATATATATATATATATATATATATATATATATATATATAATAGATAATAAATAGATAAAAATACACAAATTGGCCAATATTTAAAGCACATTAAAATATAAGCAAAATATACTGACTCAGAAAACTCTATTGATATTTAATTGTTGAATGTTCCAGAAAAGTCAATAATAAAGCGTCAATATATAAAAAGAGGGAAGAGGGTCTCACAGTGCAGATGGTATCTCCATGGTATGCTTGGGAAGCAATAATCCAATGTTCTAAAAATTATTTAACAGTCGCCATGAAATACTTCATCTGGCTGCACACTTCCTCTAATCCCGGCACTTCGCTCACCAGAGGTTAGATTGCAAAACAGCTGATGGCAGCCCCAACTCCACTACGGATTAAGCACTCCTTCTTGTATTGGGACAGCATGCAGATAATAATGTGCTTGTCCAGAAGGTACTTTTATGACCCAGTAATATCAAGACTTGTTTGATGGTGAAAATAACAAGCTCTTGTTACTATTAAATTGTGTCCAAATATTAAAAGTCAACTTATTAAGTTTTAAGCCATTAACTCACCAACGTCGATTGTGGTTAATTTTAGTTTGGAGTAAAAAAAGGAAAATCCATGGTTTCATATACCAACCTTTGGATTATATTCTTACCTGNACTTGTCTACATGAACTAAGGAAGACAGACAGAATAACAACAGATAGAATAAAAGTATTTAAATATTTTTATGACTCATAGAGAATTGTGCAGTATTGCATATTAAAATAGCCTACTGGAAGCTTAAGAGTCTAGAAGCCCATATGAGATAGGCAAGGGGAGTGAACTCTACTCTNCTGTTTGAATACACAGACATGTATGTGAGTGTAACTCACACTCAAGTCTGGATCTGCCCTATATCATTAACCACAGATTTTAATTGATTTCTACTTGCTTTTAATATTTTATAAAGGAATTCTGCAGACAAGAACTCAACCACTTGAGTATTGAGGGCAAGAAAAGTGTGCAACATTTACAGTTTATTATGATGCTAAAGCTGGGCATACACTNTAAGATAAATTGTTCCAATCTAAAGATTTTTTTCAAGAGTGGGCAAAACCATGTTGAATTGCAGGGGAGGTAAATTTTATTAATTGCAATCAGTATTAGAGTTGAGAGATGCTCCAGCACAAGTCTAATAACAGTGTAACAGTAACGCTGNGTGTCTATGGTAGTTATTAGTTTCGAGGTGCTGGTTCCAGTTGCTTTCATGTGTCTGGTGGCTGTTAGTTTCAAGTTGCTGCTTTCAGTTCTCTTCATGTATCTGGTAGTTATTAGTTTCAAGCTGCTGGTTGCAGTTCTCTTCATCCCTCTGATGGTTATTAGTTTCAAGCTGCTGGTTTGAGTTCTCTTTGTGTCTTTGGTGGTTATTAGTTTCAAGCCACGGATTTCAGTTCTTATCACGTCTCTGGTATTTATTAGCTTTAAGCCACTGGTTTCAGTTTACATTGTGTCTCTGGTGTTTATTAGATTCAGCCTGTCGGTTTCAGTTCTCATTATGTCTCTGATGGTTATTACAACCAATCAGATTTAAGCTCACATTCTCCAGTATGTAATCTGAAACTGAGAACTTGAATCTGATGGGCAACATCCCCACTTTTCAATCGCCATGCAATCTCCATTCTTAATATATATAGGCACTGGTGTCAGTTCTCTTTGTGTCTCTGTTGGTTATTAGTTTCAAGCTGCTGGTTTCATTTCTCTTTGTGTCTCTGGTGGTTATTAGATTCAAGCTGCTGGTTTCAGTTCTCTTTGTGTCTCTGATGGTTAGGCAGTATAAGCTGTCGGTCTCTGTTGGTCCTGTTATCCTTGTTCTTCTTTTGGCTGTCCTGTTATGCATATGCCCCTTTTATACGCTATTTGTTTCTCTTGAATTCTGTTTACCCTCTCAGTGTCTGTGTTCTTGTCGAAGGTGGGTCGCAACCTTCTCCTTGCCTGCAACCAAGTTCATCACCACTATCATGGGCACTATTGTCAGAGCTTGGCACAATCCTCCTTTCTGAACAAGTCCCATTTCAATAGACTAGATCCTGATCTCCACACCTAAAAACCCCCTGACGACCCATATTTTATTCACGCATGTCTAACCCCCTCCTTCCAATCAAGAAGGCAGTGGGAAACAACTCTCCACAGATCTGCTTTCATGCTGAAGAGGTTCCATGGTAAAATTTAAGGCAGAGTTTTGGCCAGTTTTGGAGAGGCGTAACAGAGGAGATCACTCCCATGTTCCATATGGAATCCCAGACCTCTGTGCATTCAAAAATCACACAGTGGCCCATATCTGGTCCAATGACTTGAAAATGAAAGAAAACCTCATTAGTAATGGAATTACAAAAATGAAAGAAAAACTGTTATATTCTAATATAAATATGTTTAAGCAGTAGATGTTATTACGACACCAGTGAGAGACATAATTACATACAATTTAAATATNACATTTACAAGTGTGACATAATGTATGCATGCATCTTCTTTGTAATATTATGGAGCTATCATTGGTGGTGGGTCCACCAATACTAGCTTCAGAATAAACAATATTTATATAATTTATTTTTTCAGTTACTAAAGTATAAAAGTTAGGTGTATGATAGAAATGCAGGCTAATAATCAAAGCAGCATGTCACAGCACAAGAGAGCTTTAATGAATTATGTCTCGCATTTCTGAAACATATGGCAATTACCATACAATATGAGAAAATTGTTCTGTCGTTCTGCAAAACACACTTTCATATTTCACATCCAAAGAGTTCAACTACATAAATATAGCAGTTCTCATGCTACACTTCAAAAATAATATTTTAGACATTTACCAAGAAATTATGCCTAGAAACAGCAACTTTATTATAAACAACTGTTAGAAAAAAAACATTTCTAAATATATTCACATTTTTAACAATGCTTTAACAATGCTTACACAATATAAATATATCCCAAATCCTGTAAAAGGCATTATTCTCCTGCAGATCATTGTTGCTAGACTTNCTATGTACTTCAAAGATTGCAAAATAACTTTATGCTAAATAATTAGGTTATTCACTTACCTGCTCCACCCTAGACATCCAGACAGGGATGTGACTAATATACCATATACTCTACTGGGAAACTGTGATGGGATAGAATGTCAGTTCTGATTAGATGTTTTTACAGCACAGTGATGTATCCTTAAAACACACACAGATACCAGGAATTCATAACAGACATAGAAACGTAAGACAGTACACCACTGTTCNAATTGCACAGATGCTTATGGCTGGTTTGATAGAATGCGTGTTTCTTTCTATATTTTCTGGCAGATGAGCTACCAGGTTCACCATCTATGTTATCCAAGACATAACACCCAACATCTTGGGAACCAAAAAGAGGACATACTGTATAAGTCCTGACCCCTGCCCCACACAGTAATGGTGGCAAATNTAATATTTTGATGAAACACAAAACCATCAATATATTTCCAGCTTGTACCCTTATCAGGACAAACTGCTAGGCAGGAGGGAAAGCAGAACAGTCGTCCAAATGCAGGACTGCCACAGGTAAGACCATTTGTCTTAACAAATAGATTCNTTTATACATCTTTCATGCCGATATAGCTCAAATTACAAGAGAATGTCCTAAAAAATATAAATACAATGTGAACAATAAGCAAGTATTGCTTCAAAACATGTATTAAATATGATGAATTCTAGAAATGACATAAATAAGATTCACACCGGTAAGTAATTCATACCAGCAACACTTTAGTTCTTGACCAGAGTGAAGTGGTTGAACAGGTTTACTAAGAATGACAATTGTAAAACTGTCCAAATATTATACCATGTCTCTCAAACCTAATACTTTCATAATCGTGGACATCATATAAGAATCAATCATATCCAACAGACTGGCTAAATATCACTCTAATTGGATATGCACAATGGACCAGATCCAGACATTAACTTACAAGCGCAAAGTTACATGTGGGCAAAACCATGTTGGATATCAGGGGAGGTAAAATTAATGTTATTCTTTGCATGCAGGGAGAATACTTTTTATTGCACACAGATACTGACCAGTGTTATACTGTTATACTGTTATTACACTCGGGCTAGGAAACATCATCTCTCTAATACTGTTTACAACTGATGAAGTTAACCATGCGTAACTTTATACTCATAAGTTTAAGTCTGGATTTGGTCCAATATAGGTAAGATCTGCAACTCGCAATCCTAAATGTAAGTTTAGCAACAGATCAGTTTGGCTACCCCCTTATTGCTCATGCAGGCCTGGAGACAGGGGGAGACAAGGGCACAGTTGTAACGGGCCCCAAACTTCAGGGGGGCCCCATCACCACTGTTAATGGCCGCAAGATCTGTTTCCGACCCTGTGCTTATACGGCTGAAGTAAATAGGAAAAGTATAAAGAAAAAAGTGGCAATTTAGCCTTCTACAGAAACAATAGATAAGATATGTTATGAATGTTTCTTAAAATGAATGCTTTGTATTAAATATTATGTTCTTGAATTTAACTATATCTACAGAAGGACCATATCTACAGAAGGACATAAGTACATTAGAGAAAGTGCAAAAAAGAGCCACCAAAATGGTACATGGTATGACCAACAAAAACTATACAGAAAGACTAGAGCAACTAAATATGTACAGCTTGGAGCAGAGAAGGGAGAGGGGTGATATGATAGCAGCTTTCAAATATATCAAGGGATGTCACCAGGTGGAGGAGGGGGGCATTTTTCAAAGAAAGAGGTGTAGTAGAACGTGANACATTGCCCAGCTACCTTTAAATCACATGAAATGGTGACCCCTAAATCCCTTTCCTCCTCAGTGTTTTGTAATGTAATGCCATTAATGGTGTATTGAGAATTAGGGTTATTGTGTCCTAAGTGCATGATTTTGCATTTTTTGGCATTAAATTGTAGTTGCCACNCTC
The DNA here is from genome assembly GCA_016617825.1 of Platyplectrum ornatum. NCBI lineage: Eukaryota > Metazoa > Chordata > Amphibia > Anura > Limnodynastidae > Platyplectrum > Platyplectrum ornatum. The sequence goes on along the minus strand of JABWIB010002642.1, from coordinate 14,966 downwards.
TTGACCATTCCTCTAGTCTANCTATATCATCTACTAAATGGNTGTGCCTTGCTCTGGACCCTCTTCTGTTTCTGTAGGCTTCTGGGTGCCTCTCACATCTTCTTCCTATCTGCTCCAATCAGGACCTCTCCACTGCTGGTCAGTTCTTGAAATGCTTCCATACAATCTTACTGAGTGTCTTCTTCCAACTCAGAACTGGCCTCACCATCTAGCAGGAGCGAACTCTCTCTGTCACTGCTCTTAATAGGGCTTGTTTACTCCCAATTTCCTGGGTTTGTGGGTTGTTGTTCTTTTTTTCTGGATCTGGCACCCATGGTGTAAAGGTATGCCATGTAGTGACATTTTAACAAAATGTGGACACATCTGTTAATAGAGATTCTTGAACAGTGAATAAAAGTCTGTGTGTTTCACCTAAATGGCTGTTTTATTTTATACTGTNCACATCCAGACTCAAGTGGGTTTGAATTGAGTTTGCAGATGGCCATTCTCTCTCAGTAAATGTACAGCANAGACATGCCCCTCTTCCAGTTAGTATTTATTTAATTCTTAGTGAAGAAAATGAATTAATTGATGGACCAATCAGTTTCATTAGAAATAATATAATAGGTGAATATAGTCTAGTTCAGGGGTAGGCAACCTGCNGCTCTCCCAGTGTTGTCCAACTACAAGTCCCAGCATGCTATAACTGAATAGACATAGTTGATACCTGGCAAAGCATGNTGGGACTTGTAGTTTGACAACACCTGGCGAGCCACAGGTTGCATACCCCTGGTCTAGTTATAGGGATATATTGCATCCTAGAATCCAAATCTAGAATTAAAATTATGCTTTTTCAAAGGGCTAGTGATATTAGAAAACAATGACTATTTACCATGTCACAACATTATATAAGAGAATTTCTTGTTTTAAAATGCTGTGTCTCTTGAAAAAGTAGGACAGCATCAGGAACTTAATCTGTGCATTCATTTTTTTTTCACTAGTTGAATTGACAGGATACAATAACGAATGCTAAACTTGATAGACTTGATTTCTATTTTGCCATTTGGCAACCACAATCAGCATCACAGAATCAAAAATGATGTGTTGTCAGGGTGTCATGAGATCGTCCCCAGAAATACCAAAAACCTTTCTATCATTTGTCCAAAATGATTCATACCATTGGAACTGGTGGTATAAACATTTAGAAGGGGTGGTATGAAAACTTTTAGAAGTGACAGCATGACATAGCACCATACATATACACGCCTGCTTCCAGCCCTGACTATAAACTATAAATCTGAGAGTTTTGTAAAACTTTATATTAACTCCATATATTTTAGCAAATGTTCTCTTTTAGCTGTCAGTGTTCTGTGGTCCATCACTGAGACATTAAAGTGTTTAATGATATATTCATGGTATATAGGCAGGATTCACTGCATATGTCCCAAGAGTATGTTGCACAGATTTAAACAGAATTGTCTGCATTAGATGCCCAGGCAACACCTGAGAAAAGATGAGACCTCACATAATTTTCTAAGCCAGTATGATATAAATGCATGCAGCAACCATTTATCTTGTGTTTTCCACCTTCATAGCTGCACTCTGTGGGGTTTTCCGCTGGCTNCAGGCTTGCCCTGAGTCCTGCTGCTTACGTTTGTCACCCACCTGCCATGCAGTATGTGCATACACTCTCTGAAACTGCTACCTATTGTTCATAATTCATCATTATAATTATGTGCACTTGCATTTTTCATCTCTTATGTAAATAGCTATGTGAGTTTGGAGTCTATCTAGCACAATTTCAAAGAGCGAATTCAATATTTTATAGAAAAAGGAAACTTTCTAACTGCNATTCGAAAAATCTCCTTTATTTCTACAGTTGACATCTTCTAAATGTATATTATACACTGTAGGCTTCACTGTGGCTTATTAATGCCTGCCAGGCAGTTACATTGTTATATTGTAGCAATTAAAATCTTGTCGTTTACCGGAATGAACCCTTAAATTTAGTACACTGGGTGTATAAATATCATCTCCAAACATTATATACAAACATAAGCTTAAATTTTAAACTTTAATTTAATACATTTCAAATACACGAGCATCTGAGGTTTTTTAAGAAATGTTAGGTGGATGCAATATCTAGAAAACAAAGACAGAATAAATCCAAGAAGTCTAAACTATATGATCATAAAGCTATGTCTGTAGTTTGCTTTTATGAATCACAATGATAATTGAAATATGTCAAGAAACATCTGCCAGAGACTGACCATTTTCATCAATATTTCACATCGATATTCCTCCTGAAATGCAAGAATTTTACAATACAAGGAACGGGTCTACTCTTACAAAAAGGGGATGTTATCTCAAGAAAAAGTTTGCCGGTAATCTCCATAACACCGAAAGCCCCACCTCCTAAATGGCAACTACCTGTATTTACTATGGATGGACAGCTTGACATGTGATGCATTGCCCATCCTCACTTCCCTCTCTCGCCATTGGAAAAGGCAGGGGCTAGCAACAATTGCTGCTACACCCTACTTTACTCCTTTTTATGGCTCAGCAGTCCATGTGACCACTGACCGCACCAAATGGGGCACCCAGCCCCATTTGCTTTATTTATATGGTCCCTTCCACCCACCTAATGTAGTGTAGGTGGGCGGGGGGAAAGGTCTGGCCCAGGGATCATATCCCTTACCATACAGAACAGTATTTAATACAGCANTTGTGCACATTTGGAACGAGCATGAGGAGTGTGGGAATGTGGGATTATGAGTAATTCAGGATCGGCTCCAATATCCTAAACAGTTTACTGCTAACATGGAGCACTAGAGGACAATCATAAATAACTGTCTGATTAGTGTTTTCACTGTGGATAAAGTAAAATGTATTGTCCAAAACAGAATGACTTTATTTATGTTTCAACTCATTTGTTTATTAATNTTTTATATATACTGTATATATTTTCTAATATAACAAAGTCAAGACATCATCTATTATCTACTGAATGGGGACTCATAGTTGTTTTAGTTTTCTTCATTTTCTAACTTTGTTGTTCATAGTTTTGAAATGAGATATAATAATGGTGTTGATGAGGTTTATTTCTTGAATTTGCCAAGGGCTCCGTCAACCCTGGTTGCACCTGATCTCTTCATACAGGAACTCAATCAGATAAATGTTTCCATTACTAGTTACAAACCTATCACCATTCTCTGTAAGAAATGTACCTACTCCCATGTTACAGTACCTGACTATTTCTCTTTGCTGTGAATGCCTTATGATTTGTATATGTGTACCTAGGAGGATATTTACTATAATATATGTTTTCTGTTAAAGATTATGTTAAAAGACAGTTGAATGATTTCTCTATGCTATAAATAAACAAGGCCATTGAGAGGTATAGCATAACTCGTGTAATATTGAAGGCATTATCAAGAACTACAAGGAGAGATCATCTGTAATTGACAAATCCAGGTCTAGAAGCCTGAAGAGCTGTCTAATAAAAATGAGCAATTCTTGGAGATAATATCCTCAAGGAATAGAAATAAGACAAATGCAGGATTGACAAGAGAATAAGCAGAAGTCTCTCGTGTTTCTGTCCATCCATCAAGAATATGAAGGTCATTCTCAAATCAGGAGTTTTTCCAAAGGCTAACAATGGTCAAATGTGTGTGGTGCACCAAGGATACCCTGTTACCTGTTAATTGTTATCCTGTCCTGCGAATTCCATTTAAGATGTTGCACGGTTCAATCTTACAACAAACTAACAGTATTTTATTTATCAAAATAATAGCCGCAAATGCTAAAAAAGATTTTTATTAGATCAAGGTTACCAATTTAGACTTAAGCAGCAACAACTCAACACCCATTCAAAAGGTGCAAGAATGTTGGAAAACACCTGGAAAGTACAAAATAAAGTTTTGGGAATTATATCACAATTAAAGCAGAGTAAAGTATTTGGCCCATATCAAAGCTCTTTATTACATCTTAATTATGATAAATTAATAGGGACCTCTATGTCTCTTAGTAATGNTTTAATTATCTATCCATAATTGTGTTTGAATTATTATCAATTATTATCATCATCAATGTTTTACAGCCATAATAGCACAAAATATAGAATCCTTNCATGAAGGGCAAATAGAGCTATGCAATGGAGGATAACACTTATTTAGGTTAATAGAAATGATTTACAGTAATATGGAATATACTGAATGTATTACTCATAATAAAGCCTTTATTTCTCATTTGTTTGTCCTAATTCTCCACATGGAGAGTAAAGATAGATACCTTACTAAAACCTGTTTACTTATCTTCAGGGCTGGCACTACCATTAGGCGATCTTAGGCNATCACCTAGAGCACCAGGCCCAGGGGACGGCAAAAGCACCCCCTTACAGGGAGGGCATCTACCGCTCCTCTATAGAATGGCCACACCCCTCCCTCCCATGTGACCTGAACCAAGGAGGAGGGGTTTAGGGGCGGTGCTAAGTCTCCTTTGCNNGCCCAGAGACCTAGCTCCGGCCAACATCTCCAACTGGACTACCATTGGACTGGATCCATACCACTGGAAAAGGTAAGCAAACAGGTTTTTATTGTTTAATTGACATTAACTAAGTGACCAAGTGTCCATAAGACCTCTTCCCATTGTATGGGCCCGATATACATACTGATTCCATACCTTTACAGCAGACTTTATCCACTTTTGCTAGGTGAATATGGACACATCTGAACTATGAAATAATTTTATATAATAAAAAATATATTCTGGTAATATACAAAAATAATATACAAAGACTTTTAGAATGTCTCATACAAAATGGCAACAACACTGTTNACTACAGTGACTTTTGTAACATATGGATTAGAACAGTGACTGGTTCAGTACAAACTGTAATAAAATCTGTTTATGGCATAAATTTTATAAACTTGTAATAAATTCTGTGTATGGCATAAATTGTATAGATGTAATTAACAATTTTCTGGACCAGATCCAGGCTTCCAAATTAAGGAACTTAAAGCATAAAGGTACAAGTGGGCAAAACCATATTGAATTGCAGGGGGGTAAAATGTATGTTAGTGTTTGCATGCAGGGAGAATACATTATATTTGCATGTTGCACACAGATACTGACCAGCGTTACTGTTACACAGTTATTACACTTGGGCTAAGAAACATCATCTCTCAAAACTAACATACCCCCCAACTTTCCCGATTTTAAGGGACAGCGGGACAGTCCCCCAAAAGCGGGACTGTCCTGCTGTCCCTCCCTCCTACCAGTTTGTCCCGCTATGGGGACAAACTGGCAGGAAAGTGGGTTTTTTTTAAGTTTTGCCGCAATCACAGGTGAACACGGCCTGAAAAGGGGTGGGTTTCAGGTGTGCGGGGGAGGGGCTGGGGCAGAGTTGGGGCCGGACTAGGCAGAGTTGGTCGGGGTTTGGCCGAGACAGGGGCAGGGTTTGGCCCGTTCTCTCACTCTCTCCCAGTAAAATGTTGGGAGGTATGAACTATTACAGTTTGCAGCTAATAAAACTTACCTCCCTTACAATTCAAAATGGCTTTGCCCACTTGTAACTTTGCATTTGTAAATTCCTTAGTTGATAAGTCTTGATATGGTCTTCTGTGTTTGTGTGTGGCAAATGCCAGTGACTTTATTAGGTAGCTATTTTGAGTATGTAAAGGTTCATTAACTATTATTATTTCAATATTTTTTTGTTTTTTACTATAACTGACACTTCTAACAGCCTATTATAGACAGTCAGGGTTGTANTTACAATATGGAGGGACTTAGTATTACAATGTACAGTATAGGCATATTATTGTACCACATCCTGACTTTGAAGTTGGAAAATGTTTGTTGGGTCATATAGAATTTTAGGAGCTATTTTCATTTTGGTTGTTTTACCACCACAAGAGTTTACTACAAGGCGCTATAATTGTTACAGGCTGGTGTTTGTCTGTAACTATAAAAACTGAAGAAGGAGAATACAAAGAAGGTGTGATTGGCAAGGGCAAAGTGCTGCTGAAAGAAAAGGGTTGACCTGCATAGACACTGTAAGCAGAGAATGCTTATTATTGTAGCTAGAATGGGCTAACACATTGAATTATGCCCTGAATGTAAAGCATGTTAACATTTAAGGTCTGAATGATAACCGCACAGTTATAGAAGGGTTATACCAGAGCTAAATTCTACTTGTTCAGATCACAGTATGCTCCTATGTCTCTGTTTCTTTGTGCTTTTGTTAATCTAATTAATTCCTATCTGTCAATAATATTTATGCTATCCTGTTTTAATACTGTGTATAATTCCTATCCTCTGTAGGAAACCCACATTAACCTATTTACTGTAGTGTAATGTATAGCACCACATCTGTTATCAATGTTTGTTTAAATCAATGAGCCATGTTATATTAAGGTTTCTTGATAAATATGACTAATTTGAATTCAATTATGAATGTACAAAACAACATTTATGTTTATTCCAAGCTATATATCATGGTAAGACCTATAAGTGGTAATCAGGCATGGAAATCACTGGGTAGAATAGAGCAGAGAAATAGGAAATATTAAATGGAATAATAATCAATAAGATATTTTGTACTTGCACTCATTTCAATTCTTTTGCAATTGGCTTTAAAGACACCAGAGAATGGACAGACCCTGAAGTGTATAGAATTTCAGTAAACAACATGCACAAACACTTTCATTACTTTGTTTTGTTGCTTTGCAGTCACTTTGCAGATACAAGTCATATGTGCATATTTTCAATAGTTTGTAACTATGTTTAGCATGTTCCTATAAGTTAAAGAAAATGTTCACAGAGAGAGGGGCAAATTAAGCCCTGCCCTGGGTCCGCCTAAGTCCGGCATCCAGCCCGTCCAAGTCCCGCCTCTGATTCACCCAAAGCCCTGCCCCCAGAACGTTAAGCCCCAACCCTTTTACAGCTGCAGCGGCAAATATTAAATTATTGTTATATTTAAAGCAAACACGTGGTTTGTCCCCTAATTGGGACAAACTGGTAGGAGGGAGGGACAGCGGGACAGTCACCCAAAAGCGGGACTGTTCTGCTGAATTTGGGACTCTTGGGAGGTATGTGAATCTGGTTGGTTGCTATTGGCAACATCCCCACTTTTCAATCTCCTTGCTTAGTAAATTTAGGCCCTGGACCTTTGTTCATACTATTGGTCAGTGACAGCTAAACTGATGTGGAGAACATCTCCTCATGGGAACTAGATTCAAATTATACTAAATGCAGAGAAAATTTTCTTCCATAATAAGTTCCATAATAGACTTACTGCGCATGCACCGTGGCTGGACTAAAGACGCCAGAGAAGGTGATTTTGTTATTTTAGCATTTTTTATAGTTTTACAGTTTTTTTGGTCAGTTGTGTTTCTTATTCACATGGACAAGGAACACCGCTGATATTTTTATTTCATTTTTTATTTTTCTACGGGATGATGCCGGGAACAGTATGCCAGCGGTCTCCCCACACATACCCCTATTTTCTTCACCTTCCTCCCTCTAATAACAGATATTAGAAGGAGGTGGAGGGGGGCACNGGACATTTAAGTGCCCAGATCCTACTTTATCTTTTACATATAAAGCAGATCAGTACATGAAGTTTTCCCCCTGCCCCCTGTATCAGGCATGCTATGAAGTAACTCATNCCCTTTGTACACTGTTTAAATGTACGCAACTTACGTAGATGTCTTCTAGTACTTAAGTCTGGACCAAGTCCATTTTGCCAGGGAGATTGAGCAATCTGATTGGTTAGCAGCAATAAAAATATAATTTTTTTATTTTATTAGTCCATAGGGAATTCTGCGCAAGTGAACATTAAAGGCTACAGCAATGGCTCATGTACTTCTGCTACAGGATAAGCAACATGAAGCTCTTTTGGAAAATAATGGCGTTTTCCTAAACCATTCATTTTATTTGTTAATAAATTGTANGAAGGATTGCAGGTCCCCATACATTAGTCATGGTTTAACCTCTGTATCCACCTTTTTTCCTGAATCCCCCAGTGAAGGCTGCTGTCATCCATAGCCTGGTGATAGACTACACAGATATTACTGAGCATTAAAAGGCAGTTATACCGGAGTANAGCAGTATAATCAGCAATATGTAAGTATTAGACCATTTTGCTAATGGTGCTTAATCTGAATGATCAAAGATAATGCAATGTGGTTGTATTTTAATAATTCAGTTACCTCTCTATGTAATTTATACTCAGCAAGAATGTGTACTAAATTGCTATAGCAGGTGTATTTTATTAGCAAACTCTAGGTTGGAATATTAAATGCCAGAGAAAGCAAGGAAAATTATTTATTTAGTGCTATTGCCTCACCTATCAAAAAAACTAAGAAATTATTCATAGTAAATATTTCCAAACAGGTAAACTCTTCACTGTACANTAAAATATAATGTGGATTAGCAACAGGTCTCAGTGCTGTTTTNAAGCTCAATGTTAAAGCTACTTATCACTAGGCTGTATTACATGGAGGGGTCACAATGGACAACAGGCTAAAGTCACAGTTTACGTAACCGCTCACACTCTATCCCTTTTTCTTATTATATTATTTCATTGTTTTTATCTCATTAGCATGGCCAGTGTGCACGAAAAACAATGTAACAACATAATTTTTTTATGTTTTCCGAACATATTTAATTTAACGGTGTACAAACCCACTTGAATTGATTTTTAGTTTAGTCATTAACAAATGAGCATTAAATGGGCACTGTAACTGTCATTAATATTAGATAATGGTCTCAAATTTGCACACTGCAATCTACTCAAATGCAGGGCATGATCCTGTAGTCTGCATTTCAGTCATTATCTGTAGTGCAAACTGATGTAGATGATTTAATAACAACGAAAACTACAGTACAGCATAAAAATCTTGAACTTTTAAATAAAGCCAATAATAA
>JABWIB010002640.1:41622-57507 GCA_016617825.1 Platyplectrum ornatum | reverse complement strand
TATATATATATATATATATATATATATATATATATATATATATTTATATATATAATTTAGGTTGCCATTAGCAAATTGAAAATATTGCAGAGATCACTTATTATTTATCAGTTCAGAGTCATTTCTTCGTGTATCTCTTCTTGCACGATTCATCCTCTCCTGTGAGCGGTAACCCTATGTGTCCCGGTCTCTCTAGTAGCGTCAGATGATAGAGTATACAGACGTGCACCAGTGACACCTTCTGGAAAATCTGCTGATAGCAAAGTCTGGTTTGATATATTCCATGCTACGAGGTGCTGCAAGTCTGTAATCAAAGGACATTAGACACGGCGCAAAAGACCTGCCACCAGGGCTGGTGCCACCATTAAGCACCTTAGGCAACCGACTAGGGTGCCAGACCCGAGGGGGCACCACAAAGGACTAGGAACAAATGATCCTTATATCACTGTGGAGGGAATAGGTATGTAAATCCCAGCTAGCAGGTTATTCATGATAGATATATATATATATATATATATATATATATATATATATATATATAATCACATACCTCCCAACTTGTAGCACCGGAGGTCGGGACACATTAGCCCTGCCCCCGGGTCCATCCAAACTCAGCCCCCGGTCTGCCAAAACGCATACCCCGTTCCGCCCAAACTCCGCCCCAATCACACTAAGCCCCGTCCCTTTTGCGGCCGCGATCGCGGCAAATATAATTTTAAAAATACTTTACTAGCAGTATCCCCTTAGCGGGACATTCTGAGAGGCTGGCGGTACAGCGGGACCGTACCCCAAAAGCTGTAGGTAAGCGTTGAGAGGTATGTAATCAGGCACATGACAATGGCATTCTTCAAGGTATTGGAATATGAGGGCAGCACTGACATCAGGGAATGTTCCGGAATTTTCTGGGAGACTTGCAAATATTGGGGTTTGATCATGGACACCGGAACACCACTGGAACAACACAAATGGACCTTCACGTAGTTATTTAGTGAAAATGGAAGACACAGTCCTGAAGGGACTCGGCACCTAGTTAGAGGGGTTTCACGTACAAGGGCTTTGGTTGCGATTTACATAAACAACACCCCCTAAACTGCCGTCTTTTTGTTCCTCCCGTGAGGGAGTTTTGGTTGGACTGGGGGCAGAGTTGTACATGAGGTGGGATTTTGTTTATTGCAAATGTTGGGAGACATGACACAACCGGTACAACCCCGTTGACAGAGGTTGGGTCCACTAGGTCCCCGATCAGCCCTACCTGCTCTACTTCTTCTGTCTCAGCAAATACATAAACCTGCAACTGGCAGACCCCTGCCCAAACAACAACTGACCGCACCCCGTCCACGAGACGTGGCCACAGTGCCCAACTCATCCAGGTAATGGCCTTCTAAATAGTGTCTGCTCCACCATCCACCATATAATGTACCAGACAACAAACTTACAAACACAACCACCAACCAAGCAATAAAGAGACTCCAGGGAGCAGAGAGGACCGCCACCAGGAGACTATGCCGTATGAAGACCGGGATCAAGACTTCCCCTAGATATACTCACCAAGTCTCCTACCGGCTCTTCCAGATGACCAGTTCTCCATATAACTACAAGGTAAGGGCTCACAATCCAGCTCCTTCGGGTTTGGTTAATTCTCTATTGTCTTAAACACAAATAGTCATGATTCGCTACATACCGTGTCTCCCTGATAATAAGCCCTACCCCGATTTTTGTAAACTGTCCATAATAAGCCCTACCCCAAAATTAAGCCGTAGCAAATTCCCCAGTTTGGAAACAAAAAAAAAAAAAAAGCAGGACTGAGGTGAATGATGGGTATAATTGCAGGACTGGGGGGGGCATGATGGGGATAAAAGCAAAACTGTTTATATAAATCTCTGTCAATGTTAATTAAAATAAGACCTACCCCGAAAATAAGCCCTATGGTGTTTTTTTGCACAAAAAAAAAATAAGACAGTGTCTTATTGTCGGGGAAACACGGTATATCCTACATCTTAATAGATCTAATGCCGTAGGTTCTAGGCCGTTATACGATAAGCATGCATCTGCACACAAGACACAACACAGTGCTATAATAGTAAAAGGACACTTAGCACACAACAAACACCCTCGTGGTTGTATCCACACGCCTCATACGTAACAAGATCACACCTCTGTCACAAATTCTGTACCTACAATATTGGGCATGAGGTACGGAGGAAATAATACCCGTCGTGCCAGGGGAATCCTACTGTACATTATTTAGATGCTACAGCTGACATTTGTATTGACCACTTGACTTATAGGGTAACCAGTTATAATCAATAGACCCTATAAATTAACCAGCGGGGACATATCTGATATACAGATGTGACACTTGATAGCATTTCTAAAATACCGCCATGGTGCTGGATTTACTTTTGCGCCATGCTGTCAATGCAGAGGATAACCACAGTCAATGGCAGGACAACCTGTGTGCGTGTATGTACAGTATGCCATCCTATAGCTCTTCAATATTAAGAAGACGCTTGGTATGTGTAGACGGTGGTTTGTATATTTGTGTGTTGGAATGTTATTCGGAGGGGTGCATACACCCCCCCCCCCCACCAGTGAGGCTCTTCGGCAGGTAGTAATGGTATCTTCTTTCATCATCTCTGCGCTATCCATTATGGCCGACCCCTCCAGGTTATGCAATGCTGGCTTCATAGCGTATGGAGAATGTGCGAGATCAGAGAGAGGCATCTCAGCATGGGCTGCAGTCATTGCTTGTTACTAGCACGAGTGCTTTGTACTCCCGTCCTGATATATATGAAGGCAGCACAGGGGAATATATGTCATCAGCACTGGTTATATATCATAATAATAGTATTATATATCATAATACTAGTAGGCAATAATGTATTTTTATATAAATAAAGGGGCAGGGCTTAGACGGAGTTGAGACAGGGCTTTGGCAGTACCGGGGCGGACTTATTTGTCCCGATTTCGGACCTTAAAATGTTGGGAGGTATAAGATACTGATTCTGTTACACTGTAATTAGCAATAAATAAAAATAGATGTACAGAGAAAGAAGTCACTATGTAAATCTACAGGGAGCCTGAATAATCATCTATTTAAAACATAACTTTTAATTCCATAATGCATCATAAAAGATATATAAATATATATCACAATGTAAAAGAGTTTAAAAAAAAATATCACTGCTCACACAGAAATAAGTACCCACCATCACCAATATATTTCATATAAAGTAATAATTATTGTCATGTGTTCCACTAGGGTTAAGTGCCAGTACCATTAAGGGAGATATCCTAACAATCCCTATATCTTGTCCTGCAATCTTCACCCTTACTGATGGAGGAAAAAAGGAGTAACCGCCCCGAAAGGGGCGACCCCGTGCTGGAAACTCTAACTCCTAAACTGGGCTATAAATGCCCTGATATACCCTATATTTATCAAGTTTAAATCTCCCAACCTGACATGCCTGGTTTCAACACCCTTATCATCAGGGGAGTATAGGCAGTTTATATACATACATAGTAGAGTTGAAAAATAATTACAAAGGAATCAAAATCACAAAGAAAGTATATACATGAGAAACACAAGAGCCATTAGTAAACAAGCAGGTGATACTCATCTTTCATCCAGTTGTTTCAATGATAACCATGCCGGGACGTATGGTCAATCCGGTGGGGGTCTGTAATTAGCAAGCATCGTCTCTCAACTCTAATACTGTTTCAAACAGATTTACCTCCCCTGCAATTCATCATGGTATTACCCAGGTGTAACTTTCCTCTCTTATCTTGATCTGGTCCTATGAGCTGTATCTAAGTGGTCAGAGGAGCCATTTACAGTAGACTTACCTAAGCCCTATTTAATCTTAAGGAAACACATAAGACACAATAACTTACATACAGTCAGGGCCGGACTGGCCATCTGGNACTTCTGGCAACTGCCAGATGGGCCACTGGAGTAATGGGCTGCTACCAAGTGCTGCTGGAGAGCTGTAGCCATCCACCAATCAGTGTGCGGACAGCCATTCACTGACTGACTGCCGGCTAGAAAAAAAGAGGATAACTATCAGCCTTCTGATTGGTGGATAGCTCTAGGTGGGCCTGTGTGCATTAAATGCCAGGGCTGATTTTTTGTCCCAGACCGGCCCTGCATACAGTACATTATCCTCTATCACTATCCTCTAACATGTGGGAATGAATGACGAATACTGTGTTATACATAGTATGGGCTTACGTTTGTAAAATGGTTTTAAGGCTGGATTGGGTCCTATACAGGGCTCGAAGAGGGGTATTTCATACCATCGCTTCTCCCTGGTCTAACCATTCACTCTTATTATTTTCTAGGTTTATACCGTCATTTCTAATTGTTCATGCCACATTTACACTTCAGCCTCCTATATGTCACAATAAAATGAACATCATATTTGCATATTTAAATGGGACCAAGGCTGTCGTCCGAAAGAGCGTGGGCCCAGGACTGCCAAAATTGGTAAGACCCTGGCACCCCCAGTGGCGTTATGACGTTGCAACATCTGTCCGGGCCGGTGGCAGCAGCTACACCAGAGGGAATACAGATAGAACGTTTCTACATGGAAGCTTTCTATCTGCTGCTGCCGCTCGCCGAAGTCTTGGTGCCGACCCCCGCTCTATCCAGTCCCCCAGTCTGTGCAGTCCCAGGCCCGGCTGTCCTGCCCTGATGGCGGCCCTGAATGGGACTAATACTAATGCCTAAACTAAAATATTGTTTAGGCCCCTTGTCGGGACAACATAGATGATGGGTAGGATGGTGGAACAGTCACCCGAAATCAGGACTGGCCAAACCTCAATCCCCACCCTGAATAACAGACCTAACGTTAGCTCCACATTCATTTAAAGCCTAAATCTAAACACCCCTCAGGCTGTAAAACTATTCCAAAACACCATCTTTTGATCTCGTTTCTCAGAAGTCTATGAATATAACAGATCTGAACATACCTTTAAGGAGAACATTTATGTGAAAGATTTATGAGAGATTTACGTGAAACTCATTATTCTGGCCCGTTATTGGAACTGACGTAGGAGACCACGAACTTAATGTTTCTCCTGGGTCTACTACCAGAGTAACATGACCTTGCTCATGGCCAATAGACAAGGTGTGCGCAGCAAGATGACTAATACGTACAGTACCTTTAATCAGTCAAACTACGTTTCCCACAATCCTTGGGGAGCCATGGCCAATTTCGGCATGTCCGACCAGTCACTGGCTACCCCCATTGTCCCAGAGAAGGCTGCAAAGCAATTGGAGCTATCAAAGACTTGGGAGAAGATTTATCAAAACTAGTGTATGGGAACATAGACAGTAATGTGCAAACCCTACCCCTAAACCCTACCCCTAAACCCTACCCCTAAAAATGACGTCTCTTTCATCATTGCTGGATCGTCTACATCCAGCTGAACCTGAGTTGTGTTTGTCTCTGGATTTGCCTCCTCCATTCAGCAAATGGTCGCCTGCATGCAAGAAAAACTGGACAGGAAGCGGCGGGGGAGCAGCTACCTATCGGGGTACTGCCACGGCTGCCCCGAGGTGGATGAATGTAAGTATGGGGGTGGTTTTTTTTTATTTTAATTTTATTTTGATTTGAGTCACCCTTTCCATCTGTGTTCCCTCTATTGTTGTTGCAGGCCTGAACTCACTTAATAATGAAGTGATCTGCCAGGCAGGGACAGACATCCTGACACCATGTAGGGGGGTGTTACGAAGATCATCAGTCCCGGGCATGGCTTGTACTAATGGCAGCACTGCACAACTGCATATGATCATCCGCACTGTACTGTGCATGAGCCATACCACTGTCCTTAGCGGGACAAACTGGGAAGCAGGAGGAAAAGCGTGACTGTCCCGCTGGAAACGGAACACTTGGGAGGTATGCATGGGCCGTGGATCAGATGCATAGGATCACCCGTACTGTACCATATATAAGCCGTGGATCAGATGCATAGGATCACCCATGCATGGATCAATGATAAGTGTGACCAGGGGAAGGATGGGCATAAGTAAAGTTGTACTCAGTCCTTGCACCCTCCCTGCATTTTATAACATTACAATGCTTATTTGCATTAATACCAATGTCACCCCTGGAGAATTATTAATTGACATGATTTGATTTGTTTGACGTTCCAGCCAATCCCATTGCACATGTGTGGAGGATTAGGGAAACATTTGGAACGTTTTATAAAACGCGCTGTAATTAAGACGAGCGACGCGGCTGATGGATTCCTCCTGGCGACTCGCAGACCCCTCGCCTCCGCACTCAGTAACATTATGCTGCCATTAGCGCTAGATTTGCTGTGGTTTTTCTGTGACCCAGGCGCATTCATTTGCATTATTGGGAACACACACACGCACAGTCCTTCTCCCGGCCTCTCTCCGTCATTAATCATTTCATGTCTATCAATAATACATTTCTACAATTACTGTTACTTTCTGACTGATGCGCTCCGGAGGGCTTCACAAAGGAACATCCGTATTACCATATTCATACACAAAGAAAGAGTTGTTTGCACTGTACGTACTTCACTTAATGAAAATCCAAGTACAAGTCTCCGAGGAGTAGTCACACTCAGTATGTGTCCCCGTTGATTGTTTTTGCCACCTTTAGCGACATAACATCACACGTTTCCAGATTTATGGAGGTAAATAGACACCTGGGCCTACATTTACTAAGCAGGGAGATATTACCTATAGCAACCAATCAGATTCAAGCTCTCATTCCCCAGTATGCGTGCCAGGGGCGGAGTCGGGCGGGTCCGGTGGCGGGGCTTTTTTGTCCCGCGGCCCGGACCTCCAAAGTTGGGAGGTATGAAATATAGGCCCTGGGCCTATATGTATTAAACTGCAGGAATGGAAGAGCGGAGATGTTGTCCATAGCAACCATAAGATTTCATTGCAAGGTGACAGTCTCCAGTATGTATAATTAAACTGAAAGCTAGAATCTGATTGGTTGCCATGGGCAACATCTCCACTTTTCCATTCCTGCAGTTTAGTAAATAGAGGCCCAGATTGGAGTTCATGAAATCAGGATCCGTAATCCCTTTGTTACGTTTAAATGTGGTCAGCGAAGTATCTAGAAAAATAATATATATTTTATGTATTAATTAAATAATTATATATATATATATATATATATATATATATATATATATATATATATATATATATAGGTCTCGAAGTGGGTATATAGGTCTCGAAGCCCTGCCTCCTCCGGACCCCCAATTTTTTGATCGGGATAAGAGGTTAGCATTATTAATGTTTATTTATTGGGCACCTCAGTGACTGCAGACATCATATTATAACAGAGTTGCCGTGATTTGTGCTCTCCCTTCTGGGAGAAACAATATGTCAGCATAGGTGTGTGGCAAAGGGAGTGATTTATGCAAATGATTTCATAAGCCCCATCCTGATCGGGAATCTTCCAGCAATTCTGTATTATATGTACAAAAATTCTGTCATTTTACCCAGTGAGGTGGAATGTGTTTCGCTGTGCGTTATCGATCATTTTGCAAGTGGATCATTTTAGCGACACAAAAACCAAAACCATGACACCAACGCGTGCTGCATCGCTCGCCGTAACAGGCCTGATAACCGCTCTCCATACACAGAAACGAGAGACGTCACCTCCTCACCCTAACAAGGCACAAAATCCAAACCGAAATACACAAATGAGCATCAGATGGCGCCATTGTTCCACAGCCCTGCTCCTCGCACAAGTCTTTGTGTAAAGAGCTAATGATTGATGCTGGTTAATTGGGCCTGTTTATAGAGGATTAGGGAAAATGAGTCTGTGCATCAAAAGTCATGAAAGGAACACTTCTATAAATCACACGCCGCAATGGCTGGTATTAAAGAAGCCGCTGCGCCCTCAATGTTTCCGAAATGGCGTTTAGAGTGCCTATCATGATTTTTAAAGGATTTGTGACGCGTAGCGCAGTTCCAGATATAGTTGTAGGAGCATTCTGTATTTATAGCATTCGCCGCGGTACCTGCACTCACATCGCATAGGATGCTTTTACCCACTTCACTTCCATAGTCTCCCAGGGGGGAGTGAAAGCATCGTCACACTGTGGAGCATGGGCTTTGCTGCTAGATAGATGACATCCCTATCTATATCAGACGTATTGCATCTTAACCCTTCTAGTCCCCAATTACAATGATGAACCGCGGCAAATGATTATGAGTATTAGAGCGTATTAACGTAGTGCTTTCATGTTCTGCTTCGCTTGGCGCCAGAACGAGGAAACAACGCAGCTATAAAGCAACAAAACTGGGTGATACTGAAGGAGGCATATCCAGGGTCGGCCTCAAAGCATTGCAGGCCCTGGGCAAAGCAATGTACAGGGGTTCCTACCAACTCATTCACAGGAATAATGACATAACTGGAACTTTATTAGCCTTATAAAATACAAGCAAATCAACATATAAATCTCCAGCCAGCCATCTACCCCTTGTGCGCGTTCAGGAATCCAATATGGCAATCCGTATGTGTCTACCCAACCCTGACCCCAGGCCAATGCAGACAGTCCAATGAGAACGATGCCCCTCAGCCCTGAGTATTCTCATGTAGAAGAATAGCAGGGTCCATCCCACCATCCTAAATTGTATCTGGTCTCGAAGGTGTCCTGCTGCCACTCAGCCATCTCTTCCTAAATGTCCCGGTGTTTCCTTTAAACTTAACATGGAAAAAACGAAACTTCTACCTATACGAGTCTACTATATTGCTGTCATCTCCACAGTTCTCCGACGTCACTGAACTCCTAGCCGCATTCAAGTCCTCTCATAAAGCTTCCACCTCTGTAATATTATTAATACTAATTCCACCAAATCATCCATTCCCTTATAATCCCTCACCTCTACTAATACAAATAGCTCTGTATACAAATAGCTATACAATTGTATAGTAATGCCTCCCTATAACATACCCTTTGTTCATCCCTGACACCCCTTCATTACAACTTTGCGCGTGGTTCCCAAACTTTGAGTTTGGGCACCCATGGGGTCTCCATCATTTTTCAAGGCCCCTAATACAAAATAATTTCCCATTTTTTTTAAGTTTTTGAGTCAAAATTGTGTAATAACTATTTATGTAAAGACAGAAATATTGCTCCTATACAAGAAGTAAAATTACGCTTCTAAGAAAAACAAAACTAAGTAACAGTGGCACCACATTGGGGAATCATTATATGGCACCACAATGAGAGCGCTGTGGCACCCCATGGAGCCTAGGCACACTTTGGGAGCCACTAGTTTAGGCCCATGTATTATCTGTATGCCCTTTATGGCACCTTATTAACACACATGTTTAGTACTTTTATTATTATCATTATTATTATTAATAAAGTATTCTCCCTGCATGCAAACACTGACACATACTTCCCAACTATTACGCGGGTGAAGGCAGGACACAGAAGCCCAACCCAGTCCTGCCCCCAGTACCGCCCCCAGTCCCGCCCAGCACCACCTCTGATCCCCTAACTCTGCCTATGGCCCGCTCAAGCCCCACCCCAAAGTGCGACTGTCCCACTGAAATCAGGACAGTTGGGAGTTATGCTAACATTCATTTTACCCCCCCATAAATTCAACATGGTGTTACCCAGGTGGAACCTTTTCTCTCTTATCTACATGTCTGGATCTGGTCAATTATAATTATTATTGTAATAAAATAAAATAAAAAAAAATAATAATAATAATAATAATAATACTATTAATGGGCTTTATCTCTTAATGCACATGAATATAAGTGGTTATTACATGTCTGGTTAAATGCTGCTTCTCTGGATGAAGATTGAACCTCTACATACTGTATTATTTTTGTGGTGTGTAATATTTCGTGTGACCACTAGAGGTCACTTGCAGACAACTTCTTTCTGTAGAACATTTCCTGAGGCTGTCATACTCAGCACATCAGTTCCATAAAATGTTCAGTTCTTTGATCTTCTCTTCCTTTGTAACATTAATTATAGGTCTAAAACTCTTTCTCATTTACTTCGCTGGTTCTAAAGGTGCTTGTCTGGGTGGTTGAAAAGCTTATCTCATGGGATATATCAGCGCAATCTATAGCATCCTAGGAAAATGCACTGCCACTTATAAGATAATGGAACACAGGCTTCAAGATGCCCATATTGCGGCAGACAGAGGAGGATGGACTGATATCCTAAAAGCATATAGAAGGCTTCAAGAGTGGATGGCCAGATTAAAGGCTGCATTTAATATATGGGTAAATTTGGCTCAGTATAGCATGGGAGAAGCACGGAAAGCATTTTTATTGTATTTATCTTCCCTTTTAGGCTAAGTATCACCATGAATACAAGGGGGGGGTAACATAATGTACGAGCTAGGAGGCAATGGGCCATCTAATTTTTTTTTTATAATTTTGTGTGGTAAATAGTAAAAGAGCAGGTTTTTGGAAACACTGGACTGACCTGGACGTCATATTGGCAGTGCTGGTTGCAACAAGAGGGACACTGAAGTCAGACAACAGTCAATCTGTTTCAGTCTGAAAAAGATTCCTCCAGACTAAAGATGGCCGTAATACAACCTTCCCTGGCAGTGATTCTACATTGTGACTGGTCTTACTGTAAAGAACCCTTTCCTATGCTCTTACTGTAAAGAACCCTTTCCTATGCTCTTACTGTAAAGAACCCTTTTCTCTGCCCTTACTGTAAAGAATCATTTTCTCTGCCCTTACTGTAAAGAACCCTTTCCTCTGCCCTTACTATAAAGAATCCTTTCCTCTGTCCTTACTGTAAAGAACCCTTTCCTCTGCTCTTACTGTAAAGAACCCTCTGCCCTTACTGTAAAGAATCCTTTCCTCTGTCCTTACTGTAAAGATCCCTTTCCTCTGTCCTTACTGTAAAGAATCCTTTCCTCTGCCCTTACTTTAAAGAACCCTTTCCTTTGCCCTTACTGTAAATAATCCTTTCCTCTGCCCTTACTGTAAAGTACCCTTTCCTTTGCCCTAACTGTAAAGAACCCTTTCCTCTGCCCTTGCTGTAAAGAATCCTTTCCTCTGCCCTTACTGTAAAGAACCATTTCCTCTGCCCTTACTGTAAAGAACCATTTCCTCTGCCCTTACTGTAAGGAATCCTTTCCTCTGCTCTTACTGTAAAGAACCCTTTCCTCAGCTCTTACTGTAAATAACCCTTTCCTCTGTCCTTATTTTAAAGAACCCTTTCCTCTGCTGGATGTTAAACTTCCTTTCCTCTAACCTTAGCAAGTGGCCACGTGGTCTCTCTACAGTCTTTGGGGTAAAACGTTTGTGTTAAAGTTCTCTATACTGGCCCCTAGTGTGTAATAAATAAAGATAATCGTATGGTATGAAATTGTATCAGTGTGTACAGTCCCACAATCACGTTTAATTGTTCTAAATCACAGAGATGAGTTTATAACCTTTGCTTAGGGATCTTTTACGCACCCTTCATGCAATGGGATGGGAGGAAGTTCATTGGTCCAGGTGTCACACTCATCCACTGTCAGTAGTTGGGTTTCGGGGAGCGGCAGTCTTAGTTCTCCTATGTATTTAAACGCATTGGTAGTTTATATCTAGCACATATATTAAGATTTATAAGGTCATCAGCAGTACGTAGACAACAGATGCACATAATTATGGCACTCAGTGACTGACATGCATACTCCATATCAGTGTGCTTCTGTCATCCAGCGCAATGCATTTCATATCAAGTCAGTGAGGTAGAACGTTCACGTGTCACTCATGCTGAGCCATTTTCAGCCCGTCAAGCACACAGCGCAGGAATCATGGTAAGGGCTTGACTGGCAGGGAATTCACTCTCCGCCACGATAGAAACCTGAGCGTTAATTAAGTCAGCGCAGTGATTCATATTAGGTGATCCATTCACTGACACATCCTTTGCCCTTACCTCCAGCACTTTCTATAAAAGGGAAACAATACTGAGGCATCGGAGGCCTCTCTGGAGCAGTATCGCGGCCTTTGAAACTTTTATTCTATATTTAAAATCAAGCCGGATATATCTGCCAATATACACTCTTTCATCGGCATCCTGCTCTTGCTCATGCCAGGTTCTGAAACAGCAGTCGGCGGTATAGCAGTGGCTGAACTTTGATTGTCTGCCAGGTCTAATTCCAGGAAAAGAGACAATATTATCAGACAGAAGGTTAACAGATGTGCTAAGCCATGTCTGATAGGAGAAGGTGAGGAGAGGTAGAACAGGGCTGGGATGAGGTTTGCGGAGTTCTCCATAAAACCGCCACCCCTGGATTTCAGACCGGCTCATCCCGGGTCCTTGTAAGCACAATAGCGCCCCGCACTTTACTGTTTTTGGAAGTCAGGTCACAAGTCTCATATGGGTCCTTGCCTTTACCTGGCCAAATTATGCCTGGCCAATTAAAATAATTTGCATTCCTTATGGGTTTGCTCAGGTCTACACTTTGCTCTTAGGTGTAGGTCTGGATCCAGTCCATGATGTTTGGGTGTAGGTCTGGATACAATCTATTCATTTTAGGTGTATGTCTGGACATAGTTCATGATGTTTTGGTGTAGGGCCACATATGGTTTAAGATGTGTAAGTGTAGGTCTGGATATGGTTCATGATATTTCAGTGTAGGTCTGGATATGGTGCACAATGTTTGGTTTAGGTCTGGATATAGTTCACGATATTTGGGTGGAGGTCTGAATATAGTTCATGATGTTTAGGTGTGGGGCTGGATTTAGTTCATGATGTTTAAATGTAGTTATGGATATGGTCCATGATGTTTGGTTTAGACATGGATATGGTTCATGATATTTGGGTGTATATCTGGATATGGTTAATGATGTTTGGTTGTAGGTCTGATTATGGTTCATGATGTGAGAAGTGATGGTGTGGCCTAACACTGTATACACCCCACTTCCCACCCTGTTTCTCTCAGATTAGAGTCATCATTACCATTTTTACCAGGGCTCAAATGAATTCATCTACAGTCACCTCTGCAATGTTTATTTAATCTTTCAAACAGGTTTAAGGTACTATGCCCCAGACGATTGCTCACAAGGCTTCACTTGTAATGAGCTATACAACTAAATGAAAGAGACTCATTAGATTTATTTTGTGGTGAGCCCATTAAAAAAGTTAGATTTTTACGTTAAACCTGGGTAAAACAATGCTAATTGGTGGATTTGTTTTTACACTGTTATTAGGCTTTTTCTGGAAACATCATCTCTCGCCTCTAATACTGTTTCCAGCAGATGATATTTACCTCCCCTGCAATTCAAAATGGTTTTACCCAGGTGTAACTTTCCAACTGATGTTGGTTGTTCTTGTCTTGGTAAAGGGAACTGAATCAAATCCAGATTCCTCACTGTATTCTGAATCCCATGAATCGGATGACGATCATGAATATGGTCGAACACTAAACTGCACGTACAAGTTCTGAAAACAGGACAGCTGGATATGGGGTATGGGGTAGGCCTTACTGTACAGATTCCACCTTCCCTTCATATGCTGTACACCTTACACCCTGTCCCACACCACCACCAGAAAGAATTCCATCACAAAAGCCTAAGGCCAGAATCAAGGTCTACAGGAGAATGCTGTTCTCATGGAGTCCAGTGCGGGGAAGCAGGAGAGGAGTGTGCACTCCCCTGTCACACTCACTCTATCTCGGGCAGGCATTGCAAAAGATACCCTGACTTAGGTGACCCATGCGTATCAGCCCACCGTGTGACAGCTAATCCCCACAAGCCCAGCCCACGCTGTATCATTTAAATGACCCATTAGCCCACCTAAATTACAGCAGAGGCCCAGCAGGGGGAACTGCTAACGGAACATTTTTTCGTCACATGGAATCCCGACCACTAACATCTGGAACTTCAATTGAATTATGCGATCAGTGAGTGGATATCGGGCATAGAACGGAAACCTGGTTTCGGTCCTAAATCATTTGGATCCAGGTCTGTGCTGGAAATCTGAACGGCTGATGGCAAGATGTACCCCCTCACAAACACACTTCATAATACAGACTTACACTCAGAGAGATCGGAAAACACGATTGAGGCATCTGGGTTATATTCTGACAACTGCATTAGATGCCTTCTCATTATTTTTGTCTCTGAGCATTGTATTTCGTAGACATAAAATTACAAATGGGTGCAATTTCATCTTCTATCTGTGATTTATATTTAGCTGCATAAAAAGTTCTGTACTTAAGTATATAATTATTATCAATATGAGTGATGAATACAAAATGACACACTTGTAATAAACCACATAAACTGATGACATATAATTAGTTTATTTGTTAGTAATGCATTATAGTTCTACAAGAGAAGAAAGCAATTTACTAAAGTAACAGTGCGGCAGTTTCATTTTGGCGGCCAATTTAATTTAGGATATAAGTTTTACTTAATTATTCAAAATAAGCTGGTTGCCTTGAAATAACTGTACAGCTAACACGCGGTTCATACCAGTAAGCTATAAAGCTCTCTTTGGTAGGGACAGATAGGACTTATAACCTGGCAAGCGTGGGGTTATAGGACGCGCTGCCTCTGCTTTGGTGCAATGGGGAGACTGTAGCTCCATCTTGTCCCCAAAGGTGATAAAATAAACTCAGCCATGTGCAAAGAGGTCAGAGAAGATGTGGACCAAGATTTGGGAAATAAGTATAAGACGCCGATGGGGACCAGGAGTACAACACTGCAGAAGACTTCAAGAACACAGCCGAGAGGGCAGTTTGGCATTAGCTCCTGTCAGGGTCCATTCAAAAGAGCTTTTTGGCCCCTACGTGACTGGAGAATGTTTCTCTCCTCCCTAGGCAGGTGCAGGAGACACAGGGAACCAGTAATAAGCCTGTATTCCCAATCACTGTACACTAGACCACAAGAGTACAGGATCTAACAAGTGGAGGCACCTTGCAAGGGGTTACCTTCACCATACATTAGACCACTGGTGTGCAGGTGTCTGGTGACAAGTGACAAGTAACCTTCCTCATTATCTTATCCAGCACTTTGGCTAGTGTTACCCCATTGTCCCAACTCTGCTAATGCTACTAGGTTGTCGCTGTTCACAAAAGGAATGGTTTATATGGTGGGTTAACCTTAGCCTCATTTTCAGGATTGTCTGTTTTCTGCAAGGGACTTCAAACTTGATTAGTGTACTTAGGTATATTCCCCATGTAATACGTTTGAGCAATGGGTTTTGTATTCTGTTGGATATGTAGGCTGCTTAACCTCTCTTCACCAGTGTTGTTCAAGGCCAAAAAGTGCGAAGATTCATGTTCCTCAGATGAGTTTAATTATCTATGTCTGTTGAGTACAGTATGTTAGGCTCCAGACATCTGAGGTCTAATAGGCCGATCCTCTGCATACACCCTCCCTGTTAGTCAGAACATTTCTGAATACCCTGAGAAGAGAAAGTGAAGTCATGCTCAGAAGTCTCCTGGACATGTCCTGTATCTTCTCTCCCGCACCATGCCCTTACTCTGCACTTATTAATTTTCTTTCTTGTCTGTCTCCTCCAATGGAACAGTACAGTACTGATCAGCATTTGTTATTATATTAAAAGCTGCATGGAATTTTTTCCTTTGGATATGTTTTCTATATACCGGTAAAGCAGTGTACACGATACATGCTTTTTAGCATGATTACATACATTCATTTCTGTTTTGGTGAAGAAATATTTCTCCAGCACACCAGGACCGCCATGGGCAGTAAAATGGCACCGCAATACGCCAACCTGTTCATGGCCAAACTGGAAAGTGACTTCTTGGCGTCCCACTCCACCAAACCATTGGCTTACTTTCGCTATATAGATGATATACTGATCATCTGGACTGGCTCTAAGGAGGAACTTATATATTTCCATGAGAGATTCAATGGGTTTCACCCCACAATAAATTTAACA
>JABWIB010002639.1:44162-58973 GCA_016617825.1 Platyplectrum ornatum | reverse complement strand
GAGAAGTCATGAGAGTGAAAAGCTGAATCTGGCCCTTAGTTATGGGTAGATTTACCAAAAAGTTGCTCTGCCGAAGCCCAGAATTTCTCTTGGTGGACCCTGGATATCCCAGGTTCTTGCTACACCATGTCCCTAGTTTTAATCCCTGAAACTGCTGGTTTAATGGCAATACACCAACATTATTGTAATATTTAGTGGTTATTTTGTTGTTATTTGAGGTGAGTAATTGTTAAGTCACTTGTTCATTCCCTGTATTTCTGTTACATCTTTAAAAAACAGATGAATAAAAACCACACAGCAAGAGCACTTTCCAATAAAGGGATGAATGGGGTCATCTTAATTCCGGGGCATAGAGAGCGCACTTCACTTAGATTATATAATACTGTCTGTACAGAAGTTTTCCAGAGTAGCTGGAGCAATTTTCCGTGAGCCTACAGAATGGCTTTTTTGTGTAAGCTGCATGCAGTCTGTGACATAATGATGCCTCTATTCACGTAATGAAATAATGTCTGTAATGACATTGATATTATATACCACATGGATGAATTACCCAACTTTCAAAAACAGTTCTGTTGGACATCACATAAAGCACAGAGTACCGGTCTTATTTAGATCCAAACCTCAGTTTGCTTTCCCACTACCTGCGTTTCTGCAGCTGCCCCATGTTTTGGAAGAAAAAGCAACTGTGTTGGTCCAAAAACATCATTTATGCTAACTTTCCAGTATGTTGATATTAAAACAGATTCACTNATCCAATTTAACTCGGAGCATTACTTTATGCACATTAACAGCACAGAATCTTAGTCTATTTATAATATGTGGAAAAGTACTGTGCAGACAGACAAACAAGACACTGAAAGACAAAATGAGTGAGTATATGCTTACAGAATATTTATCCTATGGATGTTACACTTGTATGTCAGTTTGCATACAAAAATATAAAGAATTGAGATGAGATTTTATATGACTAGAAAAACCAGAATATTCTTCTGCCAGTATGTGCGGGTTGGATTTATATGGTAAATGGTGATTCTGCTACAATCAGTGATCAAAGTTAAAATTTAGACGTGGAGAATGGAAACATAGAAAATAATAGAAGCGAATGAGGATTTATAGTTTTTCAATTATATCAGTTGGAGAAGTGACAATATGGCAAACCCCGTTTACACCTCCATGCCGAGCCCTGGCTAGAATTATATTATACCATATATACCATAAGAGCAACATGATAAAAGTAGTGAACGCTTAGGGCTCGTTTGAATAAACAATGAAGACAAGAAAATGCAAATGAAAAGTGTTATTCATATGGCGCTACATGCATTCCAGAACGCACATTACAGTAAAATAACTCCGGCCCTAATAGTGCAAGGGTAATATAGACACGAGCACCAGCTGAAAAACAGATGGGGTGGCAACCTGTGCCTCCTCTACCTGGCAAGTGCATTGTGATTTGTGGGCCACATATATGCAGAAAGGGGGCTGTGTGATCCACAGCTAGGACATCATTATATTGTTTTCCCTTACACTAGAGCCATCATTGGCAGATACAGGCTGGATGTGTAAAACTGCAAATCCTTGTTCATTACCGATCAGAAGCTTTTAACACCCCATTCCTTGCAGCAATGTTTAATGTTAATTTTAATCCGAGGTTACCGCCCCCCCCCCCCCCCAAGAATTTAGTATATATCAGTGCCAATGGGTAACAAATTCATGACAAGGACTCTGGGGTCATAACCTCTGCTAGTGGACAAAGAAGACATGCACTAATACATCATGTGAGACCGAAAGCTAATATTTTAGGATCTCTAATGGTCACTTGTGCCTTATGGACCTGCCAAGTTTTAATGTTAATCATAGGCTTCTGTCCCTTCTCAAGAACTTGGAAACGAGCACGCTGCAATGCTTCTTATCAGTTTGGGGAATTGTGTGCAAAATTCAGACTCATGTTTTCTTCCTCTATTCTGTGCAATCATATTTCATTTGCTTTGGCATTCTGTGCTATGTGATCCTGTGTTCAGGCAGATCCAATCCTATGTTTCTGCGCAGAAGTGACAAGTTCATGGTCTTTCAATAGCAAAGGGAATTGGTAATCTTAACAAAAATGACAAAGCAGTAATAGTATAGTTAGTAATAGAAATACAATAAATGAAAATAAATTTAATGTACAGTATGAGTGACTATTGGGAAACTATAACTGTAAAAGGGCCACAGAAAGATGTCAGGAATGGCCTAGACCAGGGGTTTTCAACCAATGCTATATGTTCCACTTGAATGGTTGTACACGGGGCAAAAAAGACGCACATAGCGACCCAGCCCATCAGGCCCAAATCTTTACACACAGCGTGAAGGCACACACCCAGGTTCACACTATGGGTTTGCATAAAATCCATATGGATACCCTGGTTCCGCATCACAAATTAGATCAGGATCAGCCCCTTTATCATTAGAAACTCCAACAGGGCTCAAGGCCAATGCAAATCAATAGCACAAAGCTGAATCAATTTTCCATTAGTAGGTTTGTTCCAAGTTGTCTGTACATGCATTAGATGGTGCTTTTCCTTTCAAAACAGCGTCCGGCAATGGTGTAGATGCAAAGCAAGACTTTATTTTTCAATATATGTGATCTGTAAACTGAATATTTGCAAATAAAACAAAAGTAGTCCATTTTAAATAATACCAAAAACCGGTGAGTGGTGAGTACATGGTGAGCACATGGTGAGTACATGGCAAGTACATGTTGAGTGGTGAGTACATGTTGAGCACATGGTGAGTACATGTTGAGCACATGGTGAGCACATGGTGAGTACATGGTGAGTTCATGGTGAGTACATGGTGAGTGTTTGATTTTTTTAGCGCATGTTGTTTAAGCAATTCATGCAATCCTTTCCATTTATTAACCAGATCCACACCTTCGGCCATGTTTTATATGCATAGAGGTCTTAAGATCTGCTCTGCATTTATACTGCCATAGTCCCTGTGCAGATCAGCGGCCATACAGCATACACACAGCACACAACCCTGCTCTCACTGTATAATTTACATCCCACTGACGTTTCATATAGAAAGGAAATCAGACAAATCTAGTGTTCTGATTATGGAAGACAGGTATCGGACGGAAGTCTGAATCTGGCCTTATTTATTACTGTATAGTGTAGCTAAGCACTTACCATTAAATAGTGCGGCTGTGCATTTGGCACTGCGGATGCACTGCTTGAACTGTGCTACCCATTGATATTATATTGCAGACAAAACCACAAGAACATATGACTATAGCTAGACTGAAATAGGATTTAAATTGGAGTACCATATTAAATGTTGAATTTGAAAACATACGTCACACGATACATTAAAAATGTTCCTGAGCTATATATTGACCTCTGTTATCAGATTTTATGCAACCTTAACTTATTTAAACTGCAGTCACAGAGAAAGCAATGGGTCTTTCTAAACAGATGGTTAATTATTTCAGCTCCCATCGTCTTGTTTATGAGGTCTTTTGAGACTATTTTATTTGGCACAAACCTCATAATAGGACATTGTTGCTTAGCCAAGTTAGGAAACTGCCCTTCCTTTAGCGAGGATGATTTTAGGAAAAATGGAAACAAATGGTCAAATGTCGCCAAGAATAAATAATAATAATAATAAAGTTCAAATTTGTTGAAATCATTTTTTGTGACTCATTCTGCTCATGCAATAATTGCCATGACATTCGTGCCATTACAGCATAGGAAAATGTATGTGCAGATACCAGTTCCACTGTTCTATCCTGAAGGTTACGCTGAGAATAAAGAAGTAGATTCTATGGCTATATGGCATGTGACTGGGCACTTTAAGTAGTCAATTAAGAAATCAGGGCTGTAAAGTATGGGAACAAAATTAAAAATAAAAGAAAATATTTCATCCAACAATCCGTTACCTCTTGTTAGAATTATACACGCAATGAAACATAATAAAAATACATGACAATAAAGGTGTTGTATATAGAAAAAATCGTGTCCCATACCAAGCAGTTGTTTACTCATGTGAACGCAGAAGAGCTCACCGATTTTTATAAGGTATTTACTTGCCCACCAATCTAATTGAGCATCTTTATCATGTGCTGGAAAATCAAGTTGAAGCTAGCATTAAAGAAGACAACAGGACGCATTCAGAGGTCATGTGAATTCCATGGCTTCTTGGGTAATAGCTGAAATGACCAGGCCTGCAGGTCAGTCCCCCTGGAAATTATTTGGGTCAACTCCTTCTCTAAAGATTATGGGTGGAGAGATCCTCAGAAAAAGTTTGGGTCTTTCCCACAATTGCTTTCAGTTTATAACCTGGTATATATCTTTAATATCTGTTAAAATATTGATAAAGCTTTCCCAGATGTTTTTGTGTCTGCAATGTTTTATGTATCAAGGCCATGTATTCTGTGGAACATGTTTATGGTGGGGGGACTCCTGAATCCAGTTTTGCAGTATACATTTTCTAAATACAGGTGACACAGTCAAAAGTACTTTTTCACCTAGTGTGAAGTGATGGATCAAAGCCCATTGTGGTGATGATCCATGTGTACACTAGGGGGTGTGTACATTAAAAGATAATTGTGCGCATACAACAGGGGCAGGCTGGCAAATTTTGGCCTGGGGGGCAAGCTCATAGCAGTGACCCATATGAACCGATCGGCATGTGTGGCCTGTGGCCCTGAACCACCAATTATGTGGCCAGCCCGGGTGCCATTTGGCACCCTGGCACCCACACCAGCCTGCCCCTGACATACAACTGTACTTTAATAACTGGACACTCCCATAGATTATGGTAAATGGTGGCTTGTAGTGAGTTATATTTTATGAAGATCTTGAAAGGCCCATCCGATTGGAGCATGGAGCATGAATTTGTCAGTGCTTTTAATAGCTTTTCCATTGAATGATCCACCTCTGAGAGCAAGACCTGGTAATGTTGTGCTCCTGACTGCTTTGGGGACATGCTTCAGCTCTCAGCCAAGACTATCGTACCAATCAACCTCAGTACAAAATCTATTTTTCTAAATTTGTCCATTCATAAACCGAACAATCCTTTAAAGAGGACTGGATTAACAGATGACAAAAAGTTATTGCAGTAAGGACACCACAGAAGCTGATGTTCCACCGGTGCATCTGTTTCAGAAACACCTGTCTCAACTGAGCTCAACTGAGAATTTTATGGATATTTGGATATTTAGAAGTGGCGGTATGGAAACACAGAAAATATAACATAACTACAGGTATATTTTATGTAACTGAGTGTTACTAATATGCTTATCTATGGAATATACTGCTCATGTTAGCAGGACTTGTTTAAACCTGCCAGTGTGCATTCCCTTATAGATCTGGCAATGTAAACCTTTTTTGTCTTCATATTTTACTGCAGACTTATTAAATACTTTTGCTGATCTCAGATAAAGTTTAGAATACTCAATTGAAATGTACTTTAGACATCCTTAGAACTTGTTGGTTTAGTTAATGTATCAGACTTCCAATTAATCAACATATTTTGACGTTATAAAGTATAATATTAATGTATCATGCCCTAGGGACATCACTGTGGAAGCTTAAAGAACTCAGCTGTATTTAAATTTTTGCTATTTAATCTTCTTTTTGACATTTGGGAAATACAAATATTTTTACAAAGAGCAATCCGCTGATCCATAGAACCAGTATTGTAATCATCATATTGTGATAGGGTATGACTGCTGCAAAATATCTGAGAGACTCCTGGGAGGTATCCCAGCAAAGTCTGTAGATCTCCCAGAACCTGGTCTGAAGGCAGTGATTCAATGTAAATCACTGGCTTCAGCCCTGATGATTAATATGGGGGGGGAGTGGGACTGCCCACCCATAATAAATCCTGCCCACCCGTAATAAAAGTAGGAATTTGCCATTCAGAAGGCTATGGGCATAATTTGCTTATATGAGTCCCTCCATACCACCAACCCTAGTATATAACTACTTTTTTTTGTGTTAATTATTAGTTGTGTGGAGATAAACTGAGGGAAATGTAGCTGCAGGAGGTGCAATTGTATAAATGCCTCTAAAAATGTAAACTGGCCAAATAAAAAGAATATAAATAATTATATAATTATATCAAGTATTTTTAAAGTTGCTAAGGTATCAATATACAATGTAGAACTATTAAAAGCGTATTATGAGAAACATAACCATGCTTATTATTATAGTCGATGGACAACTTTTTTTATACATCACCATAGAAAGTTTACAGCGACAATTGTTGTGTCTCTAAATCCTTGTATGTTTTGAGAAGAACATTAGAAATACTCACAGTCCTATTAGAGTTTACCTTGAAATGATTCATTCTTACATAACAATTATGTGATCCAGAATAATCCTTATCTATGTATTTCTAATTTCCCATAATTTATCTATGGTGCTGGTGGAAGCTAACCATGGGTTATCAGACCTCATAACAATAATAATACCAGGGCCTAAATTCACTAAGCGGGGATTTTGCAATGGCTGGGGAATTGAAAAGTGGGGATTTTGCCCATGGCAACCAATCAGATTTGAGCTCACATTCTCCAGTATGTAAAATGAAGCTGAGAGCTTGAATCCCCAGCAAAATCCCTGCTTAGTGAATTTAGGCCCATGTCTTAAATGAATATAATTTATGGAATAATACATTCCAAGAGCAGTAAAAAAAATTACTAATGTATCATGATTCATGAATTATTAAAATCCAGTTGGAAAGATTGCATACCAGGGTTTTAACACAAGGTTATCTTATAGACCCCAAGATTCTGACTCAGGAGCTGTAGTTCATATCTCTTTGAATATCTCACTTATTAACAAGCCCTCTGTGCAGGAAATGCCATTTTTTTTTTTATTTTTTTAGCCAGTGTCCAGAGAGACAGCTGTACCACTCCATAGTCTTTAGTGGCATATAATCATATTGGAACCAGGATTCCCAGTATTATAAATAAACAAAAGAAAAGATACAAAATTTTGTACTTTTACTCTCTGATTGGATGGGCTGCCTGTCCCTGTGTTTCAAATGTTTGCTGCCCCTGCTCCTCTGCCAGCCATATCTGACCCTAAGAACGTTGGGAGCCCTAATGTAATGTTATATTATAGAAGTACATGGTGCCTGCTTTTCTTATGTTAAGTTCATCGTAGTATAGGCTTTATTTTTGGGGGGGAGTGGGGGCGCCATGTGACCATAATTTTTTCGCCCTTTTCCCCTCGCCCTTTTGATTACTCAATGCTTAATAATACAATAATGCATCATGGTTACAATTTTGTATTATACAGCCTGAAAAATAGAAAAAAATGCTTCTTTACTCCTGAATCTTATATCAAGTTCCAACACATTAGACATTTCATATAATAACAAGTCACATATCACAATGAAAAAATGTAATTCTACCTTGGAACATTTTTTGGTATAATTTTTTTCATATTATACAGACAGGTGTTACTATTTGAAGCATGGACCACCCATAAAATTTCAAACAGAATTAATGTAGAAAATGCCATATAAGATATTTCAGTATGTGAAGCAGCTCATTCATCTTTCACTAGATAGAGACCTTTCCATTCCTCTTCCAATCCATGAGTTTGGTTAAATGATAGCATAAGCGCATTAGTCATTGATATAAATCAACATCTATGACATCTTGTACATAGATAAATTGAATATTTTGTGAAGGCAATTCATAGACAATATATGGATGTAAATACTTTAATCTTAATTCAGAAACATGCTTTGAAGTGTTGACTTATTGAGGGCCACATAGTTCACTGTACAGACCACAGTGAATTAACTATATTGTACAATCACTCCCTTCTTGGTTTGATTAATGTTTGGAAGGGGCCTCCATAGATTTGGAAGTTCGTTATATTTCATTTTCCTTGGCCTTGCAGCAGTGGCACCATCTACACACTCAATAGGTGCACAATATAGTGAAACTGCTCTGGTGACATTGCTGAATGTAAAGGCTTGCTGTGGACAGGTAAGCCATTTATTTATTTGGTTATTTATTTAGTAACTGGTTTTTATATAGCGCCATCAGTTTATGTAGCGCTTTACAATTTTAACAATCAATAAGACATGACTGGGTGGTGACAGACAGAATGGGTGGGGAAGAGGGCCCTGCTCGCAAGCTTACATTCTATAGGAATGTAATATTTTGAAAGCCATATATATATTTAACATATTCTTAACAAAAGCATCAGAGATACTGGAGAGGAGAAGAGGGAAGAATTAAATTCTCCCACCTGGCTTGTGGAATGTTTCCTTCCTCATACAGAGCAATGAAAACAGATTGGTCGGGATAAGCAAAGCCAACTGCCGAGAAATGAGAAAGGTATCATTTGGTTTGGGTTTTAATGCTGCCTAGTTCAATCCCTTCATGGTGACATGAATTGCAGCACTTTGCCCCCAGCTGGATATAAGTTATCATGTATGATAAAAACAAAGACAAACTAAACACATATAAAAAGCTCAAAAACCTAAAATATTCATTTTACCACAATGAGGCTGCAAATGAATCATAAATCTAAGATTATGTAGTTTATGTCATCTGATGAATCCAAACTCAATTTATTATGGCCCCTGGCAAGAATAATTACAGTACATAGTAATACCCTAAAGAACAAATGAGGAAAGACCCAAAATATGTAACCCTGCAGAATGATGTGTTCAAGAAGAATGTAGAGAGAATTTTCCTTTAAAATCTTAACTATTATTGACAGTTGAATGTAAATCAAACAATGATAACACTCATATCCAAAGTGAAAAAAGATATGAGTGGACATTTTTTTTATTGCTATCTGAAAAGTCCCAGGTTATTCCCTTAGTCATAAAAACATCATATAGGACTAATATGTGTATTTGTGCTATGATCAGTGAGCACTGGTGTTGACTCTACTAATGTCTAAGTGATGCAGCAACTTTTTGATGGTGTTGCAAAAATCCATCTCAGAACATCAAAAAGAGAATACATTGAGTAACTAGATGTGTAACACGCACTTACATGTTACTTTAGTATTGACAGGGTTGTTAAACAGTATCTATGCAGACTTTTGCTAACCTCTGTTTTCCTGAGCACGGATATAAGCTAGCTGCAGGGAAAGTTTGCATTCCACAAAGATTTCCTGCAATCCTAAACACATTACATTTGCTTTCTGAAAAGGGGATTGTGGGGGTTACTTTTCATGTAGCTCTGAACAAGTAATTATGTTTATGTTACAAATGAATTCACCTATTAACAGGGCTGGTGCTCCCATTAGGCAAACTCGGGCGGGCACCTAGGGCGGCCGGCAGAGCAGGGTGGCAGCGGAGGGGGAAAAAATAATTAAAAGAATGTAAAATGTAAAAATAAAAAAAAAAAATACCGCACTACCGCTCTCCTTGGTGGTTTTAAAACGATGTGACGTCACCACGTCACGTACCAGCGTGACGTGATGACGTTGCGTCGTAATTCGTCAACAGGGGCCGCGGTTCTAGGTCTGCCTCGGGCGCATGCAGACCTAGCGCCGGCCCTGCCTATTACTAAAAAACAAGCTTAGCTCATACTGTGATACCATCATGTGATGTCATAATCAGGGATTTACTAAAACTACATATATGTTACAAATATGACTAGCATTGAACTAGCATTATTACTAGCATTAATGAATGCCTAGTAAAGTGGGGACTTACAGAGACAGTAGATAACACAATGGATGAAATTCAGCTCAGAACATTTAGATACTCACCATCTGGTCACAGGAACATGGCACACGTTTCCTTCAGGTCACAGCAGAATATCTGAAAAGATTGCGGACCAATGGGATGATGACACGTCAATCACAGTTGTAGACTTACTAAGCAGGAAGTTTGCTCAAATCTGATTGGGCAATATCCCCACTTTTCAATATGCTGCTTACATTATTTTGTGTGTTCAAAATGTTAAAGCCAAAAGCAATGGTCCAAAATAGGTTGTGTAGTGTTACTGTGATTGGTGCAAATTCTGTTTTAAATATATTAAGCATACTTACGTCTGTGTTTGGGTCCAATTGCATTAACAGACTAGTTTACCTAAAGTAAACCTCCATCTCCAATGTAAACCGCGGAAAGGGGTGTTGAGGGGTGCTAGGTCTCCCTTAGGGTGCCCAGAGACCTAGCACCGCACTGGAAACACCAGACTTTTTTCTCCACTAATTGTATATTGACCATACCTTTTTATACCCGTCTCCAGGCTCTTTGTAACCAACAGTTTTCAAGTTGGCATGTTTAAAAGATGAATCGAAAAAAAGTCTCTATTGATCTGTTTTCACCCTCCCTAAATAATGTATGGCAATTTCACATTTTCTTTAACATCCTTGTCAAGAATGAAGAACAGATTGAGGTATAAGAAACATGAAGTATTTCAAAACTACAGCTTTTACCAATGTTTAACACAGACAGTCGCTTCTTCTTAGTGAGTTATAAATGCAGATGCCTAATGTTGACTGATAATGAATTCTCAGAACATTCCAGATTCATGCTTAGCCTGCCATTACATCTTAACGTCAAGATATTAGCATTTATTATATGTTATCTGTCTTAAACAATAAATAATTCAGAAAGGAAAAGATGGTGGAAGCACCAAAGTGAAGTTAAATATAGTATAGTTGTTATAGTTGTTATAAATAATGGATACCAAACTTATTGCAGCTTAAGCAAA
This sequence comes from Platyplectrum ornatum, assembly GCA_016617825.1. NCBI lineage: Eukaryota > Metazoa > Chordata > Amphibia > Anura > Limnodynastidae > Platyplectrum > Platyplectrum ornatum. The sequence goes on along the minus strand of JABWIB010002639.1, from coordinate 48,292 downwards.
TTAAATTCCAAACAGTTATTCTATTATATTATAAACATATTAGTTTGTATTTGATTGTCTAATAGTGTGTGATATGCTTGTTTGATAAATTTTCTTAAAATGTTTTTTTGAAGTTTTTTCTAAAAAGTGTTTGTATTAAACCTGCATATTATCATTGTAATAATATTGTTCATTGTTTAACTTCAATCAAGTAGTAGAAAAATAAAAAACTTTAAATATATAAATGGTTTTATTTGGTGTTTTAAGTACTCCTTGGTTCATATATTTTGATGCTGATGAATTATGTGTTTCTCGGTTCTGAATTTGCTTTCTTATCTGTCATTCAAACCTTTTAATTGCTCAAATGTAAAATGCATCCAGGCATCTGATTTACTTAACATCGAGTAGCAAAAGGATCCCTACAATGAAACATTTAGGGGACGATTCAATGTGCATCATGCGAAGATTTTCCCCCTTACAGCATAAGGGAGAAAATTTGTGTCTTTTTAGCTCACAACTCATAGAGCCGCATATAAAAAGACGTGAGTATTGTGTACTGTAAGAGAGGGGAAAAGCACACGAGCAGCTTTTTCCCGTCTTCGCAGCAGATTGTATCGGTCCCTTAGGGGGGAATTCACTAAAGGTGAATTTGTTGAAATCGCCTCAGTGATGGGATTTGGTTGACGATTTGGCCATTTTTGTATTTATTGATGATTTGGTCTGAAATCCTTTTATCAAATCTTCATGTAGATTTCCTCTATATTAAGCATGCAGATTTCAAATTTACTAATTGTCGATTTGCAAAATCGCACTGTCGATGGGTCCAAATCGCTCTTAGGCAAATCAGCCCCAATGGTATGTGCTTTTTCACTAGTCATACCATTGATTGTTAATTGTCAACACAATATATAGGATCCTATTTGAATGATAAACATGGATGTGCGATTTTCAATATGGCAGCAGGCTTTTTGAATGTGTCCATGGCCTGTGCTCTTAGGGAGCAGAGGAACCTAGTGTACCCATCATTTATTTTGTAAATTGTTTATACTATTTCATATTTATTGCCATGTTGCATCTGTATTTGCTGTCAAACAAAATTTTTACCTTTTCATTTCCAGGCCCACATTAATTGACAGATTAACATTATAGATTACATTATCCTAGTCCCCCATGTTCTAGTAGTGGCCAGGACTGACTCTCAGATGAGGTCCCATTATTCACTCACTGCTATGTGTGAAGCCTCACATTATACATTATACTAAATGCACTTCACAATCCATAATATTATATTATACTATTATTAACTATCAAAATTAAATCCTATTAAGTATTTAACGTTAAAATACTGCTGCTTGGTTCAAGCTTACTATCAATTACCATATTACTGATAAGTTCATGAAAGGGGCATAAGGGTGGTTTTTCACAAACATCTCTTACCCAACACAAGTAGTTTCGCACACCATGGACTATATTAACCTTCAGGTGCCCTTTTGTACATCAGCTCATTTTTCACAAACCATGAATGTGAAGCCTTGGAATAACTGATACATGTACCGTATTTGCCGGCGTATAAGACGACTGGGTGTATAAGACGACCCCTCAACATTTCCACTCAAAATAGAGTTTGTAATGATCCCCTGCTGTATGATCCTCTGCTGTATGATCCGCTGTTGCACAGACATTTTGCTGATGTCTCCTGGAGAGGAGGAGGGGGGGGGGTCACAGGGTATCTCTGAGGTAATAAACATCTAATGCTCTGTAGATAATCACCATAGGACCATGTATACAGCTAGTGGTTATCTATGGAGCACTGGATGTTTCATACCTCGGAGAAAGATACCCGGCATATAAGACGACCCCCCCACTTAGAGGCATGTTTTTCAGAGCTGAAAAGTAGTCTTATACGCCAGCAAATACAGTAACTCATTTTATTTTAATTAAGGGTTTTTAAAGATTAACCCCAGAAAATTAGCAAATTACTTTTTATAGCACATTTGAGTGTCTGCCATTAGAGTTATGATTAAGATTAGTTAGACTACATCCAAAGATAACATCTCTGTGAACATCTCGTGGATTATATAAGTTACGAAACTTGAGCTATAGTTTCTTATGACAGATTCAAAGTTTTAGACAACTTTGAATTATAGCTGGAAAAAAGTGACATGCATGAAATAAAGTTTCAGATGATGGATGAGTCTACTCACACATGTAACGTCTGTTCTTGAAAACAGTCTTGTCTTTTTTGCTTTCATAATTCAATTGAAACCCCTCATATCTCAGTATCCCTGTCTCAAATTCTTCATAGATCTTTGTTTCTATTTCACCATGACAATGACTAGAAACACACATTGACCAACTATAATAATATTAAACAAGATGGGGAGGATCCAGAGATGCATGTATACCTTTTTTAAAGGGCAAAACAGGTACAAAGTGTAGGCCTGAGCAAAATCATATTGCAAAATAAGGCATTATAATTCCATTGAGCGCTGAGAAACCACTTTACTTTAGAACTCACATACTACATAGCTTTAGATTTATTCTATTAAATTAAAGTTGATCAAGGAAACATAATCGACTCTAATTCTGTTTTGTTATGTTAATGACACAATGACAATGACAATACCATCATGGACCCAGTCTCCACTGATGGGAGCTGTGTTACATGTATTTCAGCTATTCATGATAGTTAGCTCCTCCAAAAAACAAGCCAATAATCTTATAAAAGGGATAATGCCTGTATCCAAATAATATCTAGTCTGGAGACAGATTTGGATCTCTCAATTTCCATCTCTTAAATCCACTAAGAGTACCAGCAAAGCTATCTAACATATCCAGGGAGAATGGGTGGTTGATCCAGTTGCCTGTAGCTATGTTTGAAAAGGTCCTGCAGAAAAACTGCAAGCTGATCACATTGTTAGGAAGCATTTATAGCATTATGCTAATTATTACTTATTAAAAACTGTCAATCTCTTACACCTGCTCACACCAAGTATAGAAGTGATACTTTTGAAAACAGCAATGTCAGCTTTATTTCGTAAAGGTGAATCAATCCAAAACAATTAACTACCACCCAATCAATCTAATACAAATTAAAATTATTTCTCTTCCCTTTAAATACTGTATGTAAAATTACAGTGTATGTTTTTTAAACAGAAATTTACTTTCATTATCTCCCTTCTTGGAAAATAGATGCTAACCCAACTGAATAATTTAAGGGGCCAACAAAAATATGTGATATTTCCTAATTTGCATAGGAAATATCACGCCTCGGCACTTTGCCCAATTCAATACACCCCCCAAAAAAGAAAAGAAAATGGCATCAACCAGTGGTGAGTCCCCTTTTTGTAATGAAAAACCCCAAACAATAAAAGACACAACAACAGTATTTGGGTCTAAATATTTCTTTATTGTCTACAAATTAATTGAGCATGAAATTTTAATAATGTTAAACATTTTGACTCTTGCCATTAACTAACCAACCTTGATGGGGCCAAAGAAAACAGATGCAAATTATAGTAAGAAGAAAATACATGACATAAGAATAGCAATGAGAAACAGGGTAAATGACTTGATCAATTGAACATATTATGTAACAATCAGCACTATTTTTATAAATTAAATATGAGAATGCACTTACTGGGCATGTCTGCTCTGGCCAATCCTTATTCCTTATTCCTATTATTAAAATGTTTGCGTTTTCATGTTGTGAAACACTTTTCAGTAGTTCACCTGCTTTTGGTAAAAGCTGGTAATGGTCCCTGGGGTGGATGGTTGGAAAATAGGGAGGGACCACCATCCATTAGGCCCATCTGTGTCTTTTGGACTAGCTGGCTGCTGTCAGACTAATTAGGGCTGACATCTGTTAGACAGAATGAAAGGCCTGCTAGGTTAGGGAGCTAGGGAGACACGCTTTCCATGTCCAAGGAAAGACTGTACTAACGGTGTGTGAGAGTGACTTATAGTAACTTATATATAGTAAGTGCCGGACTGACAAGATGTTTATTTTGGATTTTTGTTTTGTTTTATTCTGCTGAATAAAACTGGTCAGTTGCACCATAAAACCTGGAGTTGGTGTGAAATCTCTGCTGCAAAATCCCCTACCGTGCACTATATATATATATATATATATATATATATATATATATATA
>JABWIB010002639.1:32459-43836 GCA_016617825.1 Platyplectrum ornatum | reverse complement strand
AATATTGTGAAACTAGTTGTGAAAACCAACTAGATACCGGCACTCGTGAGTCAAAAAGGTTTTCTTATTTATTCAACAACATTAACATCTTGTGCAAAAACATCCAAAGTAATAAAATAATCATGAAAAGGTATTGAGTTAAAATCCCGCAGAGCTTGAGCTGTCAGCGTCCCGACAGCCGTTTCGATGCAAGTAGCACCTTTCTCTAGGGCAGCCACAACCTCCACACACTGACAGCTCAAGCTCTGCGGGAACACGCTAACAGGACCACATATGGAACGCCGGACATGGACTCTATTTTTCCTCTGGAGACGTAAGAAAGAACTTTTGCACTGATCTTTTGGCATATATCATTTTGGGACTTTGTGCAATATAAGGACTTTAAGGACTATATATATCTCCATGAACTGGCTCCTAATTATATGATCCTGGATTTTAACTCACTACCTTTTCATGATTATTTTATTACTTTGGATGTTTTTGCACAAGATGTTAATGTTGTTGAATAAATAAACCTTTTGAATAAATAAAACCTTTTTTACTCATGANTGTATCTGGTTGGTTTTTACAACTAGTTTCACAATATATATATATTTAGAAATACCAAATGTTACAATGTTTGCGAGAGAACAAATACAAGTTTGCGAGAGAACAAAATACAAATCATGTGACCATGCAATTGCTTTCTAAAACCAACTGGCAACCTAAAAGCCCAGTTGCTCCATGTTCAACTCGGTCAACTACCACAATACAGAACAACATCTAAAATTTAATGAATAACCACAGGGTTTAGTTTAGTATATATAGCCCAATATTTATTATTTTATTACTGAAATTTGAAAATGGCTGCATTGATTACATTAAGGTTAGCTACTTTGGTGAAATAATATGAACACTGTTGATCACTGTCAGTCTGCACAGGTTGAAATAATTATTTTTGTGGCTATGTCTAGTGGGAAGGTGAAGGATCGATGGGGAATGTCAAACTTTCATTTTTCTTCACCCTATCTGCCTTTGCAAGTTATCGTGTCCTCATTATCCAGTAACTTAAACTCATGATTGATTTCTGTTTCTCTTCAACACCTGTTAGCACTGTGTAATTAACTTTTTATGCTAGTTACAGGGTGAGGTTAGGTAAAACCATTCATTTCTGGTTGTAGCTAGTAATCTCCATATCCCTTTACAGCAGTCAGAGTGGAAATTTAGAACATAGATAATAACAGAAGTGAATGGGAATGTTTCTATTAAATCAATGGGAGAAGTGATAGTATGACATACCCAAGTATACACTCCCACTTTGAGCCCTGTACCTTTACCAATAACACCAAATAAGTACAAGGAACATAAGTCTAAACATAAGTCTGACAGTTGTATTTATTATCCATAGCCTTCATTTAAGGCCTTAAACATAGACACGTATCAAATAAAGAATATTTAACAGTTTAACAAAAACTCATTAAAACATAACAGTGTTCTATGGAACAGAATGTTCATGTAAATATATTTTGTTATGTTAATAACCAACCTGTTACATTGCCAAATCAATAATTTAGCAGCAATGATAACATGAAAATCTGTGAAAATCTGGTCAAAAGTTTAGCATCTCTGACTAGTTAGATCCAGTTACAGCTACACCTGCTGAGAGATGATTCGTATGTCTAGTTCTGAATGAACAAAGTCTAGAACTGTGTAAACCTGGCAGTGATTTGATTGGAAAAGGGAAGAGGAGAAATTCTAATTTCCACTCAAATCAATCAAAGACCAGAGATTCCCAGATGGAACAGAGCAACCAGTCAACAATGAAGTCAGAACATTTGCAGACCAAAGAATTGAGAAAGTGCGGAAAGCACGAAACGCGTTGCAGATGATACAGACCGCCTGAACTCTAACTGCCTGAATATCACTTGCTTATCCATCAATTCATAAGAGATCTGGAAGAGTCCTAAACACTTATACATATCCGGGTCGGCCACCCGTGACTTGAACTGGGAGGAGTTNTNGCGAGACAGACGGAGGATCGGCTGGATACCGTAGCCCACNGAGGTGGACCAGGGCTTCCACGAGACACCCCCGGAAGTCTCCAACTAACATCATACCCCCATGTGAGACTCGCACCGAGGACCAGTAAGAGATTGTGATTCTTTCCTTCACTATACATGTTGCAAGTACATGCTGTATGAACTCTTGTGCTGTCTCGTCACCTACAGCACTATATAAGCAGCAGGACTGTTAGGCATTGTCCAGCTTGAGCAGGCGGTCATAGGAATTTTGATTTTGTTTGTGTTCACGCTTCATTTTAGTATATTTTGTAATTTTAATATTGTTATACCAGTAAAGATCCATGTTTTATATCACTTGCCTGGTGGTGTGTCTATGTATAAGCCATTACGGGAGTTGTAACAGTTCATGAGTGTAAGCGCTGCATCTTTTCATTATATACAAAGAATTGAGGGAGGTGAGGGGTGCACCAGGAGACCAGTTATCGCCACCACAGAAGGTAGGGGATGTCAGACCCTTTAGCTGCCCAGAGGAACATCCAGCCAATGCCTCACTCCTGAGCCAAGACCTAAAGGAGCCAGCCATAGAGATATATTGTATGGCTGTATATAGATTCCATCCTGGATAATGTTGTGTTGTTCTCCACTGTAACAGTGTAGGCCTGGGAGGATATGTGTCAGCAACTAAACATGTAATTTGACCGGCACAGTTCCCTAGGAACTCCAACTCCAAGGAAGACTCTAAAGAACTTTGTCCCTTAAAATTACTTCAATCTAAGAGGAGTAAGCAGCTTTATATCTCATACCACCCTGCTGAGCCACCCCAAGGACATTAGATAATACAGTACAGACAAAAGTAGTCCCTGCAAGACAGTGGGTCTTAGGAAACCCATTACCTTGAAACACTGAAACAGTTGTGTGGGGGAAGACCAGACAAGGACCCCATGGAATCAAGTCTTATAGAACCATGCAGAAATTAGATGAATGAGGAAGTGATTGTGGCAAAGACTTTAGTTACCATGGGAAATGGTAGAGTACCTGTGGGAATTCTTAATCCTCACAATTTCTTAGTTAAAATGCATGGTAACACTGTAATAGCCAATTGCTATATTAAATTGGATAACCTTCCAGGATGGAGGTTTTTCAGCAGTCCAAATTGATTCTGACAATGAGAACTTGTAAGATGCCTACTTGTTGGAAGGTATTCAAATAGGATGCAATAAAACTCCAGAGAATTAAAAACTGGGAGGAATTCAAGTGGAGAAAGAGAATAAAGATTTTATTCCTAAAGATCCTAAAGATTTTGGAACTGTATCTATGGGCCATCATTATATTCCAACTGGTAATGCCCCACCAATTAAGGAAAGAGATAGGCATGTGGCACACTTTGTATACAAACCTGTCAGAAAAATTCTATAGAAAATGAAGCTGTTGGGAGTGACCAGGAGAGTCATAGTCCTTGGGCTACAAATATGTTATGTAGGGTAATGCTGGTGTTATGCTGTGCTGATGAAACAATTGACTTAAGAGGAGAAAGAGGTACTTAATATGAGTTGGCATAAGGAGAAATTTCAACTGTCCAGGAGCCTCCGCCACTTCTATTTTTGAGAACTTTAGTAACAGATCTTATTTCGATCCAGCAAGCTCAAATGTCTCCATCAAATGCTACTCACGCTTACATAATGAAAGTACTAGCAAAGCTGCTCTTCAATTATCTAGTATCAAACCAAATTTGACCAGGCAGCATTTGCAGCTTTAAAAATCTGAGAAATTAGGAGGATTTGGTATTTAGAGTTGCAGATAAAGGTGGAGGTACAATAAAAAACAGACTACTGGTCTATGAAGAATAAAGGCATGCCCCTGCTCCAAGATATCAAGCGTTGGTTCGAGATGTACTTTAACAAGCGGTGGTAGAAGGCTGCATTTCGCTATTTGTGATGAATGCACATACGGCCTTAGATCCTAAAATTCCAATTTTATATACAGTTCCTAAGGTGCACAAAACACTAAAAGAAACCCTATATGCCCTATAATATCAAAGTTCCTATATTACTTTCTTCAGCCACTACTACATGAATACTCTTCTTACCTAAAAGATACTACTCATTTGCTGATCGTATTGAGATCATTTACGTCAATTACTGATGATATTCTGCTTTGCACCATAGACGTAGCTATTGGAAGGGGTTATAAGAATATGATTGATCCGAGCACTGGACCATTTAAGATGCTGGAATTGCATAATTACATTAACATGTACCTACTTCTTGTTTGATAATAAGATTGCAAGAAAAGTGATGTGCAATGGGGTCTAACATTGCAGAAACCTACATCAACAGCTTGAGGATCACTTGTTTCTTTGTAACCTTAAATGTCTTAACAAAATCTTTTTGTACCCACGTTATAGTGATGATATTTTGCTGTTTTGAGGAGGAACGGAAGATGATCTGATGATGGCTGAAGTACATGAAATGGACCTTAACATCAAATTTACATTTCAATGTAGTACACAAATTCACTATTTGGATGTGCAAATTACAATACAAACCTCCATCAAGAAAAATGAATAAAATACCCTGGATTGCCAGTTTTTTTTTCATTAAAAAATGCAGTAAAATTATGGCCAATTATATCCACTGATAGAGCTTTGGAAGGCTTAAATAACAAAACACTTCCAGGTAAAACAATTCAAGGTAAAACACTTTTTTTAGGTAAATCTTAAAGATTTACTTTGCAAGAACATGATTACAAGTGACCAACCTGCGGTTAAATGTAAGTTTTTGCATAGAAAACAGGGATGTTATTGTTGTACTGGATGTACCACGTGTAAATATGTAATCATTGGTTCTACCTTTACTAACACAGCTGCAGATAAAGAGTATAAGGTCCATCAAGAGTTGAACTGTTCCAGCCATTCCAGAAGATATCTATATCATTAAGCGTCCATGCAACCTACTCTATATAGGTAAAACTACAAGGATTTTTAAAGAACGGATGGCACTTCATCCTGCGGTTAAACAAGCATTGAAGGGTAGGAGTTGTGACTTCCTATCCAAGAGACACACCATGCACCAGTTATCATACATGATTATTGACTGTATCCCAGAAAGTCTTCAGGGAGAATACTGGGGTAAAATTTTACTCCAAAAGGAATGCCGCCAAGGATCTTCCGCCTTGGTACAGTGACTACAGGGGGCCTGAACGAGAAACTCCCACTTTCTTGTTTCTTTAAATAATGATGGTTGTTAATATATTTAGTATTGGTAGTTTTGATGTATAACTTATAGTCCTTTGCCGTGGGATAAGCAATGTGCTGCTCTAATATTACCAATATAAATTGTGGCTCTTAACAAAAACTAGTAGTAATAGTCAGGTTGCATATATTGTTTTTAATTATTAATCACTCTTGCATAGGTGGTGCAGGTTTCCATAATAACAACTGCAGCCAATGACAGCACCCCAGTATAGCAATCCTCCATCTGGTTATCAGGCCCTGATATCCGGCTCACAATGGAAGCGGGAGACACAGGTAGGAGTGATTATTCTAATCTTAATTCACTATTTATATAAGTGTGGGTAATAGTAAATTCATCTTATGTGGTAGGAAGATAAGTAATGTAGCAAGCCCTGATGAAAATCATTGTAATGGCGATTGAAATGTAGGTATATTGAATTGCTATGATGAAATAAACGTTGTGTCGTTGTGTACGCTTTACCAAGTCTCCAAAGTGCTCCTGGATGGGATGTATATATATATATATATATATATATATATATATATATATATATATAAGGTTTATTTCATCATAGCAATTCAATATACCAACGTTTCAATATACATACAGAAAATTACTGCTCAGGAAGAAAGCAGTGAGAATAATTATGAGTCATACTTGATAATAAAATCTTTTGAAACCTGTACATTTTGTTGTGTCAGACCAATTTACTTAATTGACTTCTTTAGTTATATGTGTTGTAACTTATATGTATTGTTGAATTTGGGTTTAATTCTTACATTTGCAAGAATTTACCTTCTTACAGCCCTAATCTAAAAAAATATAAAAAAAAACCTAACCATACAACAGGTACGACTTATAATTACTATATACCTGGTACCACACTATCTGTCTATCTATCTATCTATCTATCTATCTATCTATCTATCTATCTATCTATGTTAGTTGTCTATTACACTGAAATGGAATTGCTTTCCCTGAAGGATTTGAAACACTAATAATGGAGGTATTTACTTAAGTATGAAAAATGTTCCCTGGAGCCCAGTACTTTCAGCTAGTAAAACAACTCCACAACATGTGTTCTCCTTTTTACTGGGAAAGGTGGTAGTTTTACATTCACTATAATTATACGATTGCTCTTCATAATATTGGTGGTGTCAATACAACAGCTTGTTAAAAGAATAGGAAAATAAGCACTTTGGTATGTCAAGTATTTGAAAAGATTTTATTGCTGGAGATTCTGACACTCTTGATAATAAAAAAAAAACAAAGCTTCAACACATTTTATACCTACATTTTATGCTTTATATACCTAGTTACATTGGACCGGATCCAGATATGCTCATACACTCCCTTCCCATGCAAGGAGCAATCCTTTCCCATAGCAATCTATCAGATTCAAGGTCACATTCTCCAGTATGTAAAATGAAACTGAGAGCTTGAATCTGATTGTTGCTATGGGAAACATCCCCACTTTTCCAATCCCACAGTTTAATAAATATAGGCCCAGGACCCCATGTTAGGATTTTTGTACTATCACCTTGCAAAATGAGGCTAGTGCAAAAATCTGGATTGTACATAAGGGTGTAACCAAGTCCTTACTATACAATACCCCCTTCCTCCCACCATGCATAATCACAGTTTGCATTAAGGGCTTCCATCTTGAAAGCGTGGATCATGAGGAACCTGCATGTGCAGGAAGAAATACAGATATTTCATGCTCACAAAGGACCAGATCCAGAAAGTAAAGGTGGAAAGTTACACCTGGGTAAAACCATGTTATATTTCAGGCGAAGTAAAATGATTGGTATTTTTTACATGCAGGGAGAATATTGTGTTTTTGCAATTTGCAACAGATACTCACCAACATTACTAGGGCTAGGATCATCTCTCACCTCTGTGTTTGCGACAGATAAAATTTACCTCCCCTGTAATTAAACATAATTTTGCCCACGTGTAACTTTACACTCTTAGTATATTTACTAAACTGTGATATTGCAGTGAGATTGGGAAGTGATCATACATATAACGTATGATATACGTAAAGTGAAGGGTCCACGATTGTAATTTACAGTTATGCTGGGTACACATCAGAAAGATCATCTTTCCAATCAACAGATAAATGANCCTCACNGCAGAAATGAGTTCAGTGTGTACTCACATAACATGCATTTTGTTGAGTACACATGTAACAGATTTCTGCTGTGAGGGTCATTTATCTGTTAATTGGAAAGATCATCTTTCTGATGTGTACCCAGCATTAGGATGCCATCTCAAACTAAAATGTTCTGATGCCACTATACTCCTTGTCAATATACGGTACTTTTCTGCATGCAATATCCTATCAAATAATCTATTTAGTCAACTACGTATTTGGTCAACTGAGTAAGTTTTTCCTAAGCACATAAAATTATGTTTCTAGTAATGGAACCTGTATGAAAACTCTTTGTGTGGAAAATGTAAAATGCAAGATGTTCTATGAATCATCTGTATTCATTCATGGGGAAATTGGCATGGTGACCTATTCCCTGTTTTAAGCCAAATAATTACTTAATGACATCTACAAATATTGGATGTTTTACTGTGATGCCTTGAACAAACATGAATAGGTGTAAGTTTTTTCCCCCATACACAGCAGCTGGGAGTCATACATATTCTGGGGCATTTGGGGAAACAAATGAATAAAGAAGCAAGCACCTTGACCTGCATATATGACTTCTACCATGTCTGAGATGGTGAAAGCATATTCTTGATGCTGAAGCAGCTTACCTTGATACTGCAGCTTACCCCATTTTCTCATTTAAATGGGCATATAGCAGTCGGAGGCACAATCAGACAAATGGGCAGCAATGCGCCCGTTGTTCTGTGTGCGCTCGTGATCTGAGCATGCACAGTGCTCATTTAAAAAAAACAGACAGATGATCAACCCCTTCATCTCTTGGATCATCTGTGTTTAAAGCACATGCTAACAACATTTTGATTAGGTGCAACTGCTTGGGCTTGTCTATAAACAAAAAATAATTAAACCAACAATGGCATAATATTATAAATAAAGCTAGGCACACACGGTAGGATAAAAGTTCCAATCGAACAATTTTGCATGTAAAAAAAGTTCCATGTGTACCCACTTGCAATAATCCTGCCATTAAGGCCCATTTGAAACATAAACCAGATTTTTTTTAAATCCTGTGCAAGTCCTAATTTGCATATTCTGCTTCCAATTCCTTTAAAAAATTGGTTCCCTTTCAATTTAATCTTCAGATTGGACGATTTATCTCATTGTGTGTGTCTAGCTTGACATAATAAACACTTGGGGGTATATTTACTAAGCGGTGAGATTGCAGTGAGATTGGAAAGTGGGGATGTTGCCCATAGCAACATCCGGATTCAAGCTCTCAGTTTCAATTTACTCACTGGAGAATATGAACTCGAAGTGGTCAACATCCCCACTTTTCAATCTCACGGCAATCTCGCCGCTTAGTAAATATACCCCTAGATATTTTTACACTTTAATGAATTATTTCACAGAATTTGTCTACTTATTTTAATTAACTATTGATTTATTTATTTACATTACAAATTTACTTGGTCTCTGCAACATAAGAAATACAATAGGCCAGATTCAAATCTTAAGTCAAGTATGGGCAAAACCATGTTGAATTGCAGAGGAGGTAAATATAATTAGTTGCAAACAGTATTACAAGTGAGAGATGATGTTTCACAGCCCAATTCTAATAACAGTGTAACAGTAACACTGGTCAGTATCTGTGTGCAACATGCAAAAATCAAAATAGTTGTGATCTTCTACTTGGACATTGTGTTTTAGATCAAGTATACAATGACATGGCATATAATTGCATATGTTTTCCATTCGTCAATTCAGTTCGTAGGTTCTCAGTGCCCTGAGTTAAGGTACTAAGTAGGGCAAAAGTTCAAATACAATTTACAAATGCAGAAGCAATCACAACATATATCACTAGTGCATTTTGTATGTTTCCTCAGTAAATCTAGGGAACTCAAATTTGTGTTGTGGTCATTTAAGGGCCTAAGACTTTTGTGTTAAGTGTGGCTACTAGAATTGTTTACACTGTACAATATTACTGTGTTGAGCTGACTGGTACCTTGCAGTGCTGACTTCTTTGGTGGAAGTTTCAAAGACAATGCAGTTAATAATGAAAATGGTCGACTATTCTACCAGTGATGACATTATATTCATTATTGTCAAGTGCACTGTAGTTTCCCTCCTAGGTCTTATGTCTGCAGTGAGTCTGTTTAAACCCTTTCTTACCCGTATATAGACAACTTAGTGTCTTTATTTTGACTATTTATTTAATGAATTGGTATATGCCAAAATATCCCTAAATCGGAAACTTACTTATTTATTACTACAAATAGTCCTCTTTCTCAACGCTCCTTGACAACACAGCGCAGATAACAGAGGCAGCATCAAACGACAGAGGTAAGTTTAAATAAGCTGGGAAGTAATTGAGACTAGAAGGGGATTTTAATGTTTAAGCTATAGGGAGGGGATGACGCATAAAAGGGAAAGGTGAGGGTTAGGATGTGGGTTAATGAAAAAGAGCAAGTTTATGGGAGATTGAGCATAGGAATATAAGGTTAAGTTTTGACTGCAGGGAGAGGATAAAGTACAGGAAAGAAAGTTTAGGGTAAGAGTATGGGGAGGGAATAGGGAAGAGAAGTGGAAGGTTAGGGTTAGACTGCAGATAGAGTAGGGATCAGAGAAGGGGAAGGTGGGCAGGGTTAGGCTAATAGAAGGGGAGGGTTAGGGTGAGGAATAGGGGGTTGCGGAAATTCTTACCTGTTAGCTCCAGGCATTCAATTAGTCGTCAGTTTGGGATTCCTATCTGTTGCAAAATCTTCTTTGTTCCTGGCTGTCTGTTGCTGCTATTGGACCATATGGCTGCAATTTGAAATCTGTCAAGAATCTGGGGTGTGGGGTATTCATAACACTCAGAGCTTTCATTGCTCCAATATATATATATATATATATATATATATATATATATATATATATAACATTTCAAACCATTCACCCTCATCCAAATATTATTTAACAACATTAAATTTAATGCATTTTGCATATCAACATTTAGCAATAACATGCAAAATAAGCTGAATTCTATAGGGTACTATTGGGACATCTTGTAAAAACCAAGAAGAGGGAACAGTGAATTGAAAGAAGTAGAATCAGAATATGTAAAAAGCCAGCACACAGACGTGTTGTAACTATGAATTATTGGTTAAGTAAAATTGTGAGAAAGCCATAATAAACTATGATATAAAGCTATGTTGTGTTTAATGATTGTTGATCACAATCACGTTATATACTAGAGAATATTTCTAGAATTTTGAATCTGCGTCTGAATAGTAAAGAAATAAATAATTTGAGCAATGGTGTTAATAGACGAGGTATAATTTGAAGGATGTTCTGTTTGACAGGAAGTTGGCTTCCCAGACTGTGATATGTTTGCTACTTTGTTCTCAGATGGAGGTCTCTCAAGCTTGACTTCGCTCTGGCATAAAATCACATGCATATAATAATAATATATTCATAATATTTAATGTGTACCTGTTGAAGAGCCACAAACACACTTTACAAATACTTTCTTTCATATAGTTTTTCCAGTTTATCATAACCTAATAGTCCTTTAAGTCGAAAAAATAACTGATTCCCTGTAATTTTTGTTTTCAGTCTTTTTAACTCTGTAATTTCCATATGCTTACATGGACAGAACATAAATTCAGGATATTCATACATATTAATAGTTACACATGTTCTCATAGCCAGGTCCTGCCATTCCAACCAGAATTAAATCACTATGATGAGGACCACTGATTCCAGGGGATGGCCGGCAGCTTTTAGTCTGGGGTGCGCACACACACACACACACACACACACACATACACACACGCACACATGCACACACCTACTATGTTTACTACTGAGTAATAAAAAAAATCTCATTTGGAACTTACTCTTGCTGCAGTCCTGCACTTTCTCTGCACAAGCCTCTATGCAGTAAATGTCAGTCAGAATGATGATTGCACTAGCCATCCATCAATCAGTGTGCTGGAAGCCATTCACTGACTGGCTGCCTGCTAGGAAGAAGAAGAGAATGACTA
>JABWIB010002639.1:7823-18648 GCA_016617825.1 Platyplectrum ornatum | reverse complement strand
TCTCCTACTGATGTAATTAAAAACCTCAAATCCCCATTGACTTCTATTATATTCTGTGTTTCCATACCGCCACTTCTTAATGTCCATACCCCCACTTCTAAATTTCCACTTCGACCACTGGTTCAATAGATATTTCCCATCAATATCACAAATTATATACAACTACACTGATTGTGTGCAGCCTCGCTTACTGTGCAGTCCGATGGAAATGAAATTTTATGGTTTGCTAAAGCCTAACTTGAAGACATTTGGATGTTAGCAGTCTGGGAGAGTATTTGTTTTAACAGACATTTACAAATATTTGACAACTTCCTCCCTTAGAGCAAGTAGAGAAGTTGTGTGGTCAAATCAATAAANTTCCTACCAGGAAACCCAGCTGAAGAGCCTTTTAAACAGTGTTTGGAAACACTCAGATTTTGGGAATAATGAAGCTCTGTGTAAATGCATAAATGCTTTGTACAAAGTAAAATTTAAGTCCTTATTTTTTTCTCATGTGACTTAAACAGCTTAACCCCTAATGAGATTAAGGTCCTCTTACCAGGAACCTGAGGTAGTAATAATAATCGTGCCCTTGGATTTTATATTAACCCTTTCTGTTGGTTGTAAAGTATGTTCATGTTCAGAGGGCCTTATCCTGAGCACAGTTAGTTGAAATAGATAAAATCTTGTATAGAAAGGGGAAACAATAAACAAATGTAATTTATTATTAATGAGCAGCACTTGGGACTCTGTAGTGTTAATATAAAATGAAGGTACAATCTTATTTTTTAATATATTTTTGTTTTACTATTCATGGATTGCCCTTGGTTTAGTAGTGTGAGATTGGATCCACACTTCATTAAAGTTGTTGACCCCATTTCAATAAAAATGAACACAAAAGTAACTTCCATATATAAATCTGGATATTATATTACTTAGTATTCAGACTTACATTCCATTCCATCTGCATTACATAAAGACATTCAGGGGTATATTTAATAAGTGGTGAGATTGCAGTGAGATTAGAAAGTGGGGATGTTGCCCATAGCAACCAATCAAATTCAAGCTCTCAGTTTTATTTTACACACTGGAGAATGTGAGCTCAAATCTGGCAACATCTCCACTTTTCAATCTCACTGCAATCTCACTGCTTAGTAAATATACCCCTCAATCTAAAATACATGAAAGTAGGTGTGTCCCTAATTCTGGGTGTACAAACACGTCTAGACATCCATGATGCATTGGTGTTATATTAGTGCGAACTATAAAGTTATCAAGAGAATAATAAATAAAGGGACAGATTGAATAACAGTTTTAAGGAAAACATATCTACCATGTAGATCAGTTTAGACTTGTTCTGGTGTTAAAACCTTGAAAACCTTGAGAGTGTTATGTAAAGGGAACGCTATACGTCCAACCTACCCAGGGCTGTTTAAACGGATCAAAGGGGAAGAGATAGAGCCCATGGATAAATATCATTAGATTTGGTAATGATAGCATTACTTTAGGAAAAAGCAATATGAAGTATGTTACAGATAGAATTCAGACATTCAGACAAGGTCATTCCCGAGAATGTTATACAAGTCAGGTCGATGCATCTTGAATAGTCTTGAAGAAACAAGGAGTACTATCAATCATTACTCGAAGATGGGCAGGATAAACCATGACATATAGAAGATCCAGCTTTCAGAGCCATTTCCTGACTTGGGTAATTTGTGCTCTCGATTTTTGTATGTCCACAGCAAAATCTGGGAAAACTGAAATAGTGTGAGAGTCTAAAAGGAGAGGGCCTTTGGTGTGAGCCAGACGTATAATTGTGTCTCGATCTTGATAGTGGAGTAATCTAGCAATAAAGGTTTGCGGAGGAGATCCTGAGGAGGGTGGTCGGAGGGTAGATGAAGCCCTTTCCACAGCAAACTGAGGTGTAAAGGTTTCTTTACCGTAAACTGATAGGAGCCAGTTTAAAAGGAATGATTCAGGGGAGGTACCTTTGACTTTTTTAATTGTTGAACCTCAACAATTTTAGCCATTAGAGATTTTTCTGATGAACATGTTGAAGTGTGGGGAAGGCATCATCATATGAGTCGCCGACAGTATCCAAGACGTTAGTGCGATAAGTAGGGGATGAGCCAGCAGGTGTATAAGTAGAGGATTGTCTGGCAAACTTGGAAAGAGGAGGAGGAGGAAAGAGCAACTCCAGTTTTGCCTATTTTGGAGAAGTAGGGTTGGTAGATGTTGATAAATAAACCAGAGCATTGTAGTAGAGGCTAGCACTGGTAGGAGAGGAGACAATTATCCAGCTGAGCAGAGTTGCACTGAATATAGCAGAACGCAGGCTTGTGTTAGCAAGGGCAGGGACCCCCTAAATCAGGATATTCCACAGGATCTTGAAGGGATCCTGTCCAAACTCCGCCAACTTCTTCTACACACAACATTAATTGCCCACCTTGTATGATATCCCAGAGCTTCCATTTTGTTACAGCTCCACTGAAAAAATCAGAACCAGGAGTTCTGTTCTGGAATTCTGTCACTGGGTTATGTCAGTGAACCTCTGTGACCCAAGGCTGCAGACAAATCTCAACGTCACCTGATCACTGGGCTTTGCTGTCCTAAAACAAGAAGTGACCTTACACACAATAATAAATATTCTAATAAAAAAATATTCAGATTTTTGTTGATGAATGAATGAATGAATGAATGAATGGATGGTTATTGTTTGCATGCAGGGATAATATTTTATTTTTGCTTTTTGCACACAGATACTGATCAGTATTACTGTTATGCTGTTTTAGACTTCGGGCAGGAAACATCATCTCTCACCTCTACATGGTTTCGTGACTGTCCACTCATAACTTTATGCGCGTAAATTCAATAGCGTGTAAGTCTGGATCCAGTACATTGACCCATAGTAAAATTAAGTGACATAATATGATTGGAAAAATGTATACTGCTATCACTTACCAATTGGACTAAATGAAGTCTGCCATTCATTTAAATTGCTGGATTTGTTTGCATTGCATTTACAATATCTATCTATATATATATAGTACCAGTAGTAGGCCTCTAACAGGCCATCTATGGGGTGAGTGATGTGCCTTTATTGGATGGCATAAACAATTCACAAAATTAAGTACAATTACAAAAATTCACTGTGTTAAACAATTGAATGACAAATATTATGCTTGTGAACGAGGTTACAATGAGCTTAAAGAACTGTTCCTGTCTTACTTTGATGTTTATCCACTAATCTTAGAAGACATCTTTTCATAGAAGCATCTAGTATATATATTGTTCAATGACACAAAGTGATGTATTTATAGAACAGATTAGAGAATAAGGAGGGGTTAAATGTTTGCACAGCTCTCTGTCTGTTGAGAAGATTGCCATTCTTAATTTGTTAATCTTAGAATGGAAGACAGTAGCTAGAGACCAAATGCTGGACTGTAGGGAAAATATCTGTTATATCTATTATTAATCCATAAATTGTTATATTAGAACAAACAAGAAAATAGTACAAAAATGTCCATACAATTTCCAAAACCAGTGCCATGGAGGAACAACAATATGACTCTACCGCAAAAAGAAAATCCACTTTCTGAGCAAGGGGAGACTGTCATAGGCATCTATCTACTAACCCTAGGTATGTACAGCAGAGTAACTTTGATGTGGCTATCATAAAATGGCCACTGATTGATCACAATTATGACTTGTATTTAATGCTACATCTAAGAAGCATTCATTTGTGCAACCAGTATAACAGTTTCTAAAAATCTGATTCACATACATGTTTATTTTCAACCTGTATATATGAATCAACCCTCTAAGTATATAAAACATATACTGTAATGTGTTTTGAAGTATTATTTTAATGGGAACTATGTGCGTCCTGTGATAATGTAAATCTTAATGAAAATGTATACTCTACATCTGCTATCCTTTAAATTATACACTGACTTTCCTGCAATGAGCAACAAGCTATGTTGGACCTAATTTGATCAGACACATAATATTACCTCTGTGTTTTTCAGCTCTACACCTCTACACACATTTATTATATTATATGTACACACATAATATTACATCTACAGACATACATACATACATACATACATACATACATATTACTACCTCTACATACATCTGCAGATATACTATTACCTCTACATTCACACATATTTTTGCACACATATTATTTCCTCTGCATACATACTACTACCTCTATATTCATACTATTACACCTGTAGATATACTATTAACATTACATTTACACTAATATCTCTAAACACATATTATTTGCTTTGCATATATACTACTACCACTACATACAAACTATTACATCTGCAGATATACTATTACCTAATAATAGTATATATGTGGACGTAAAAATACCTATGCATATTCATTTATCTGCCTGTGTTCTGTTCTCACAATCAAAATACTCTGGGCACCTAGTGACCGGTTAATGACAATGGGCCGAATCCAGCCCGAGTTTGTACATAGGACAGTGGAGGTGTGTAGATCAGCTGTCCATGCGACACCCTAATCCAATTCATTAATTTAAATCTTCCCCCACCTACCTGCCTTATTTTAGGTGGGTGGGAGGAGAAGGTCAAAGCCAGTTGGCAGAAAATACTGGCATTGCACTAGAAATTCCACCAGGCAACATTTGGAGTGTGCATGCGTGTTGCCAGTAATTGGCCTTACTTACTTCCAACGTAGGAAATTTTGTCAAGCAGAGTAAAAATTTGTCTTAAAGTATTTTATGCAATTGAAAACTATATAATTGTGACAGTTTTAGGTATACTAACATGTAACTGGTTGCTCCCTGGTATCAGCTCAAATGTGGACAATGGCAAACACAGAATTTGGGGGAAATTTTAATATTTGTGGTGTATATTAGGGGTCTGGAAATGGCACATACTACAATATACAGTGCTTGCTGGAGCTAACAAATCAGGGACTGATCCAAGGGTGCATGCAAAATTGTGCATTTTAAACATACTTGATGTGTTGATGTGTTGCTCTCTGGATTCAGGTGCATTTGGAAGAAATTACATCAGGGCCTAAATTTACTAAACTGCGGGATTGGAAAAGCGGGGGTGTTGCCCATTGTCAAACTCACATTCTCCATTATGTCAAATGAAACTTTCCAATCCCTCAGTTAAGTAAATATGGGCCTAGCTGTTGCGCTTAGCATTGCTCAGCTATGTGCAATACCATACAGTACCTCCCAACATGTAGTTGAGGGAGATCAGGACAGACAAATCCCACTCCCAGCTCCGTCACTCCAACCATGCCCAAGCCCCACCCAAGTCTCGCCCCTTATTTTAATGCAATAGCGACAAATGGTTAATTGTAATAAACTTTCATTTTAAAAACTGTATTTGCTACCAGTTTGTTCCCTTAGCAGGACAAACTTGAAGGCGGGTGGGATAGTGGGACAGTCGCGTAAAAGCAGGACTGCCTTGCTAAAATCAGGACAGTTAGGAGTATGCAATACTTATAGCAGATACTAGTCCTTTCCATTGTGTTATGTGATGTTATGTTTCTTTATTTCCATGTAGTAAATGTTCCCAAAAATAAATAAATAAAAACAGTGTATTTGGTTTCCGCTGGGATACGTCCTGTATTTAGAGCATACATTAACCATGCATTAACTTCATCTAGATAACATTAACGTGGCCTTTAATCACATGAGCAGCCATAGCAACATACACCTTATTATCTACATTATTATCAGTGGCACCTAGGAATTGTTTCTGTGTTCATGAGCCTGCTATGAGGACTATGGCAATGTCCATGTTCATTCTCTTTTACTAACAAGTCACATTTATGTATTCTCTCTAGGATGGATGTCATGGTTTGGTAATAGCATTGTAATCTTCATATTATACAAGCAAAGGGCCAGTTTGCTGCCGACAGACTATCTCACATTAAACCTGGCTATGTCTGATGCCAGCATCTCTGTATTTGGCTATTCCAGAGGTATCATAGAGATATTCAATGTTTTCAGAGATGATGGTTTTCTCATTACCTCAATATGGACATGCCAGGTAAGAATATGTATGTATTTCTATTCCCTTTCACATTGCAAGAGACATTAGAGATAATCCAGAGGTTATCACATTTCCGACTATTTCCGATGTGACAGAAATCGCTGATAAAGTATTGTGCATGTGTTAGATCATCTCTACATACAGCAAGAAATAGTGTTTTCATTTTACATGTTTAATATATTGTTTGCTATTAATTTCTTACAATTACATTCTGACAGTAGTGCTTGCAGTAATCATAACCTCCATTTACATTCAGCATTACAGTGTGCTACATTATACAAAGCATATGGTCATTCCGTGTACTATGAAGGTAGGCTATTCTGTACTTCCATCGGTACAGTTGCATGCACCTTTGTGCACAGCCATTCCATTGTTTGCGCTTATAAGTATATAACGTTTTACGCGTGCCTCTGGATCGGCCCTGTTAAATGTAATTATCGGTCTGGATGTGAAGTGAAAATGTTGCAAATCTGCCATCAGGTCAGGTCACAACAGACTCTGACAATCCTTTGAATGCTGGCCAGCAGGCATTCTATGAATCAGCAGTCTAATACTGCTCTGAGCATTAGACCCTGGCACTTTCTCTCATATGCTGAATGACATTAAGCCTGTTGGCACCCAGAGACATCATTCTACAATGAACCGCCTAATACATGGGCTTTTATATAATATATACTTTAACTTCTCTATATTCTGTATCATGTATGTATAGTGCTCTAGTTATACATTTTAACATTAACTTGTAATGTATAATTTATATGCAATACATGATAACAAGTATCTGTACTGAAAAGGTTGTGTATCGCAAACACGTGTCAGTTAAAAAATGTATATAGATGTATATAGATATTACGTCTGTAATACCAGAGAGTCTCACATTTCTGGTGCAAAATACATGACAAACCTTGACAGAGTGCCACTTGAAACGCTTTGGCTTTATCCTCATCTATGTACTTGTTGTGCCGTAGCACTTTACTTTTGAGCATGTGAGAGCAATGGTGGATAAGTTTTATTTGGAAGCTCATACTGGAAAACTGACTGTGTAAGTAATCAGATGCAATATTAAATAAATTACTGATTTTACACTAATGTTACTGCTTTGTGGTACTCTGCTTATCCTCTGCCTGCATCCGTGAGACGCAAAGCAAGGCTTGGCTCGATGGAGGTCTGGACCAGGAACCGGCACATGGAGAGTGAGAACCTGCAGCTGAAACATGATGGGACGGCTTGAGCCAGGACTGTATTTCGAGTGTATCATGCATTTTGCACCAAAACTGTCAGACTCTCTGGTCTTATTACAAACCGTATCTATATAAATTTTTATCTGACACATGCCTTTGTGTTTGCGATACCAGTGATACTTTGCGATACTGGTATTATTACTATTTCTTGTTTCCTCTCTATAGAACCTTATATATGACCCATTATACTTAAAAGCAAGGCAGTGTGGAGAGATAAATATTACAAACATATCATAAAACCCATACTGTACTATTAGAATGCTGCCCCCCAAACACACTAGAGGTATGCATGATCAATCCCGCCACCTCTACAGAAAACACGCGGTTTGCTCAGCACTTACCGCTATTCAGCTCTTCAGATGCAGATAAGTAAACAGCTCTACTGGAGCACATATGTTAGGCTCTGGTCTGTAGTCACGTAGCTCAAATCTAAATTGTAGTTTTAAAATAAAGTTGCTTATTATTTGTGAGCAAAAAGTAGAATCAGACAGAATCACTCAGTTTGCAGCATGGTTTGTCCCAATGCATCAGCCTGAATATGAACATGCCAAAAGTATACCGCTCATGGTCTGCGTGCAGATCAGTACAATTAATGACCTTCTTTTATTTATATTATNTTTTTTTTTCATTTACACCCCGTCAGACAGCTCAACCTACCACACAATATCCCACTCATGGCTCCATATTCTGTAGCAGCAAGCAGAAGCAACAAGCTAAATATTTTGTTCTGGTGATAATACAAGGAGCATGTATGATGGATGGATTTGTGGGGACGGATTGATTTTATGAAACTTTTTGATACTTGTATCTGTAAGTCTATTTAAACTATCCTTTTAAATGTTTTAAACCGGTTTTCCGGTCCATCACCATTGTGTCAGACTGCTGTACTTCATTTTGGCCATGGGAGAGGAAAAGTCATCTTACCTATGCAAAATTTGGTTTACATAACCTTACCTTAGGCGTTCCATATAGATCTACCATCACCAAAAGGCAGATCTGCACAGAACTACTTAATGCCATCAACGTTTCTTCATCTGTATCCCTGCCCCCACACATTGTGTATTTCCGTCTACACAGAGATCCATTTTGTAACCTCTGACTGGCGGCTGCGCATTGCTAACACTACACCAATCTACGCAGTCATGCATTTCTACCACTTGTTTTATCATATTATGTGATATTTATTATATATTTTATTATTATATATATTCCATAAAGAGTGTTTATGGAATGTACATGCAACTTCTATGTAATAGAAAGATAGATGTCCTTCCCTTGTTTGTAAATACATTTAAAAGACTGGAGATTAATAAATCTTTTAAGAATGGAACATGTTTGCAAACAATCCTTATGAACTTTTTACGTTTTTTTTATTAGGGCTACAAAAGCAACGGCGTCTTTGGATTACTAAACAATACAGTGAACTCTATTTCACTCACTGGGTGTGAAATAAAGCTCAGCAGAAACCGTTTGGCAAAAAAATAAATAAATCGGATGTTCCTTCTGTAGCAGCTTTATTACCAGATAATGGAAGGATTAGGACAGCAGACTAAATTGACAGCCACTTTGACAATTTGTTTTCAATCCCCTCTAACACTGTTAACAAGGAATTAGTAGTAAAATGTGGATAAAATTAACGCTGACAGCTGCCACGCCATGATAAGAAGCAGAGAGGAAATATCGAAATGGTTGGTATGGCACAATAAATAAAATGTTAGCTTTCTGGTTCTCATTGTATAAGATGTAGACACAGTTTGAAATGCTGGGGCTGATGAAGAGGTGAGCATACGCCAGCTTGTGTAGCATATCTCAGAAACAATGTGCATTGCAATGAAGACTCTGAAGTAAAAGTAAATCGAACAGCGCCTGCTTGTGTTCTGAAGGACATGCTGTGAGAGGGAAGGGGGAAAGACAATTTGTCAATGTACAGTAAACCAAGCAATTTCTCCCTATCCAGAGCCAAGCGCAGACAGATATAAGTGCTGTTTGCACCAGTCACAGGCTATGTCACAGACCTGACACTCCATGGCCTATTTATGTCAACTTACAAAAATTCCCTCCCTCAGCCTAGGTCCAGGAGGAAAGGGTCAGACATACAACACCAAGTATGATTTCTGTAAATAAGCCCTCTGTATATTGCCTGTTATTGTTGGTTATTAAATAATTTGTAAACATTTTCCTTCCTCTAAAGCAGGGGTTCTCAAACAATGTCACTAGTGCCACTGGTGCTGCTTGAACCATTGCCTGGTGGTACTTGGACCACTGCTTGGGGCAGCTGGGCAAAGTTGTAAGTTTGTGTTAACTAGGTGCAATACAGATGACAAAGGGCATATTAATAAAATATCCTAAATGAAATACTGTACAGAATGTGTCATTTAATTTATTTTATACGCAGAGGATGTGAAGATGTGAAAAGGTACTTTTTGGAAGACCAGTTTTTATTGTTGGTAGCTGGTAGTCCCCATAAATAGTTACAGAACCGCTGTTACAAAGTTATCAGGGCAATTTACAGGAAGAAATACATGTATGCACATTATTGATGGTGGGTTTGATTAGACGGTGGTTGTATTTCTTAAATTATATAGCTGATGTATAGAGATAGAACTTGTTATAGATGTTATTTTGAGGTAGGGAGAATGTTTCTTCTTATGGATCAGATAGTTTACCACTTACTTATTAATCATTAAACAAGTTACAAAACTTTCAAGGCCTGAGGCTTCACTGTTATTGTGTTTGAAATGTGATCTAACTGGAAAAGGAAGATGTTTATGGCTGATCTCTAGGACAGATGTAAGATGCCCTGTGGCATGTCGATGAGTCATACATTTCTGGGGTGAATAGGTCATTATGANTATATGCCTTTCCTCTGCTTATAGTATTATTCTTACTAATAGCTGATGACAGACTAAAAGTACATTAAGGTTCCTTGTTACAGTGGTACAAACTCATTGCAGGTTATAGAAGGAACACCCACAAGGGCTAGCTGGTCACTAACAAGGTGATTCGCCCTCCACAACCAAAGAATTCCAATCCAGGGCAACTATCCAGTGACAAATGTTCCTTATCTTTTTAAACCTCCAAATCAGTACATGAACACACATATTTACTATGGTCTACAATGTCTACAATGTGAGTCTGCAATAATAAAATAGCTTAACACTATGCTGGGTTGTTGTATTGGTTTAGACTGGTTTCAGTCATCAGATTCTATATAAACCAGTGGTGGAAGTGGAAATGTAGAATAATAGTAGTGAATGGAGATATATAGTTTTTCAAATGAGCCACTTAATATATTGTAAGACTGTTAGAATTTTAGAATTATGATCAGAAAGAGAAGGACAAGCTTTGGTTTTGTGAGTGCACTCATGCGTATGGGCAGTATACATCCAAGTTTTAATAAAACATCAAATCTTT
The DNA here is from genome assembly GCA_016617825.1 of Platyplectrum ornatum. Lineage (NCBI taxonomy): Eukaryota > Metazoa > Chordata > Amphibia > Anura > Limnodynastidae > Platyplectrum > Platyplectrum ornatum. The sequence continues at coordinate 7,958 of JABWIB010002639.1, read as the reverse complement.
ATTATATCATGTTAAAAATCCAGTTGGTAAGATGGTAACATTAAGCGAAATATTTTAAAATAAAGTTAGTGAAAATTGTGAGAAAAAGTGATATAAGATATTAAAAACAAGGGCACAGTGGTTGCTCTAATTTCT
>JABWIB010002638.1:42498-57441 GCA_016617825.1 Platyplectrum ornatum | reverse complement strand
GGGACTTAGTTATGCAGAGAGGCATGCAATGTGCATGCATGCCATGATATCGCACACACGTGTACTCCCACATACACCACTTTATCCGAAGTCTATTTACACCTCCAACCTACATCAGAATACTAATAATAATAATAANNATACAGTGTCATATCACATTGGCTATAGGAAATGGAATCATTATTGTAATGTTTACTGCTACCTTAGTCACAGTTTTAGTTGTAGTTTAATCGCACAGGACAGTTTAGTTAGTTTTGTTAATTCTGTTAATTAGGAACATTGGGTATTTTTTGTGCTCTAGTTATATTACATGTCTTATAGCATTCCTTAATGAACAACTTTAATTATTAAAATAAGAGGATTGGGAATACANTGTCCCTTACTATAGCATGCAAATATATGCTATATGCTCATTATGGAGGTCAGAAAGGACCTGTGCAAGGCTATAACATTCCCATGGAATGGATTTCTTCCACACATTATCTGAGGCTGATAAGAATATTTCAAATACTTAGATTGCATTAAAATATTGTGAAAATAAATAATTATCAGCTGCTTTTACTTATATCAACTGTAATGTTGGTGTCCCTGAAGATAGTCATCAGAACATGGTAGAATATGTAGGAAAAAAATCAGAAAAATGATACATCAGCATTTGAATAAACTAGGAATGATTTTTACCCCCCTAATCATTTATTGGGCAGTACCTGTTACCCACTATAGAATCAGGTCAAGTTTCAGGCTGAGAGTGTTGTGTGCAGCAGAAATAAATTCTTTTGTTCTGTTTAGGAGCAAAGGTGGTTGCACAATCATTGAGTCCACTATTAAAACATGCAGAAGTACATAGGCACAAGTATATATTTAAAATAATTACAGGCAATTGTATTATTTTGATGTTGCTTGATTATAATACAGGAATTACATATTTTATTAGGCAAACATTTATATGAATAACTTTTTTTTTTTAAAGATGCACAATGTGCAGGTATTCAGGTTGTGTTTATAACTATAAGAGTACTCAACGTATAGTAACTTGTATTGGGTAAAATATTGTACATCTAAAGCTGGGCATGCTCTACAGGGTTTCTTGTCATTTCCTTATCCTACACATGATAAACCACAGTTACAAATGACATCTTACCTGTGTATACTGGTGACTGATGCTGTAGATTGCTTAGAAACAGTATCAGTATCATTTGCTTCGAGTTTTGGAAGCAGATAATTTTACAATTAACAATATCACAGTACTGTATTACCTTGAGAACTTATCATTACAGCCCTTTATATCCCACCAGCCCTGAACTCATTCAAGATCTTGGAAGGAAACAAAGGGAATGCAGGCTGCTACTACACCTACTGTCAAAAATACAGTCAAACATACTATAACTTTTTCACTTAATCTTCTCAATGGCATATGAACCACTATGAACCATATAATTTTAATCATGAAACAACTTTAGAACAATTGATATAAACAATAGCAGAACATCAAAACATTAATTAACTTTGTTATTTTAATTTGCTAAATTAGTGAGTTTCTGTGAGTTTCTCTGTCCTTTCTGGAATTAAGTTCATGCTATAGTAATATTTCCATTGTCCAAACTTACCTGTGTTTACTGTAGTATTACTAGGAGACTTTATTAAATAACCACTTCAAAAGAAGTTGTAGCTATGAATTCTTTGTATTTATTTAAATGGAATAAAGTAACCTATATGAGTTGTGCTTGAAGTAGACCTTGACGAGCAAGTCTTGCCCTGCCGTGTCTTCTGTCCACAAACAGATTTCTTTCAGTTGCATAGAGAAGTGACAAAAATAATTTCAGTGACATTTTTACGGCTTTGCAAAAATATATCATTAGTATTTTTAGCAATTATTGTTTTCAGTCATTTTGGTAATGCTGATAATGGTCTATAAAGTTTATATGCCTTTATATACACACATCAAAATGATATTGCTCATTCCAGATTCCACAAGCTGATAATAAATAGCTTTAACTAATAAAGTACAATCCTTTAATTTATAAATATGTTGGGGGGGATCCATATCTGCACTTATGCCTATCTATATTCGCACTGTGCAAGTGCGGAACAGAAATGACACAGAAAGTCAGACACAAAGTGGCTCATCCACCTGTGGTCACTAATATGTGCTTTGTACTGGGCTGGTTCAGATGTACAACGAAAGAGATTTTCATTCATTAAATGTCCCTATTATTTGTTATAACAAAGACAAACAGATCCTACAAGAAGTGAACTGTTACATTTAAGACTAAAATATGTGTTTTACCGCACATATAGATATTAGTAAGGGACTATTTCTTTAAAAAATATTATTTTAAACAATTTCTTTATACATTTTTACAATGTTGTTATTAATAACAATAATATGATTTTTAACAGTACATTTTTTTTAACAATTATTATTATACATTTTTATTTAAAACATGCTAAATTGTATTACACCTGTCATCTTATCTGCTTATACACATCCATTTGCATGTTTCTGAAGTTTGCTCATATTCTGTACATTATCCAGAGTAATTACTGTCAGAACATATTTTCACCAGCAAGTCTGCTCTAAAACTCTGCATCACAGTTTATTGTATTTTTATTGCTTATTTGAAATGCATATAATGGAAAAGTACACATATTTTTGTTTCGCTCTTTATGCATGACAAGTTCACAGTTTGAGATTGTTAGTTCCATATACTGCTATTAACCTGCATGGGATATTTGCCCCTATCTTTTATTTACAGGTTTATAGAGTTCGGAGGAATGTCCCTCTGTAGTGCATGGATAGCCACACACACATATGCAGGACGTCATAAAGTACACATTGTTTGCTAGACTGACATAAGCTTTCCAGAAGTAACCTGTCTGCTCAGGATTCCATGGCTGTGAGCTGTACTATTATATTTTAACATACTAATGACTCATTGGTCAATGGGGAAAACTGGTGGATTTGCATGGTCACATATAACTCATCTATTGATTAATAAAATATACATTTTCACAAGCTGGGGTTCCTTTATTAAGCTAAGTTAGCTGTCTCAGGTAAAAGGTTTGGCTAGGGGAAATTATATTTAAGTTACCTGATATGTTAAAAGTTTCTACTGTTCTACTGTATTAAATGGTTTATCCACAACGTATTTCTGTCTTTTAAGGGATTGCACTATTTGTGGATTCATTCTTTTGCTTTACTAAATAAACCTAGCTTTGTGAAGCCTATTTTAGGGGTTTACATCTTGACTTTGTCTTCATTAGTTCATTATAAGGAAGCACAAAAAACACAATATGGCTGTTTCTGCATTTATAGCATCATTAAGACACTCACTCTTATATACTTTACTATAATATATATAGCGCAGAGCAGGTCCCCAGAAAATTATTATTTGTGCAATTCTAAAAATTATATTATACAGAAATAAAGTGTTGAAAATGTGCTAATAGAAAATGATTGGTGTTCACTTTGCAATATCGCTTTTTAATAAGCCCAAAGTATAGTGAAGCTCATAGCTTAAATACAAATAAACACATACACTATTATTTTCATCAACAGCCAACCTTGTCGTATTTGTTTTAGGGAAAACACAAGTAGTAAATTCAGAGGAAATGTATATTGGCTCTACTGCTACATGTTGTGAGTGTGCTCATACTTATATCACATTGTTATGTCCAGAAAAATATATAAAAACGTCTCTGTCATATTATAAACAGTACACATCAAATTAGAAGGGTTTGGCTTATACCATGTTGACAAAATAGAGGATTCATCAGATATCAGTGGAATGTACAAAGAAATAGCCTGTCCAAACATGTGTATTAATTAGTTATGGTTTATTCACAGCATATCTTTTCACATATAGTATACATGTATACTTCACTGGTACTGTATTGCTCATTGTTACTGTTTCTACAGGCCTATACAAACTTCATTACTACGTATAGTTTAAGCTGGCATTGGTCATATTGGTACATAGTCATTATACTGCCACTTTTATTATATAGTGTATTTTTGAAATACAAGGTGTTGGAAATACAAGGCGTTTGCTCATGGTAAATGGTATCCATATGTTTTGTGTTTTTGTAATATTATTTACACAGTAAGATCAGAGGTAATCCAGTGTTGTGCTCACACAGGTTTCAGTCTTATAAGACCTGTGCCTGTGTTCATTCACTTCCATGCACTAATGTTACTGCAATATAACTGAGACATAGGGTGTTTAAGAAATGAAAATGTCTTCTGTCTTAAACCAGTTTTGAGCTGCTGTAAGATTTTAAGAGCAATTGCATGGAAACTGAGCTCACTTCAGCACTAAAATGGCAACTTTTCCATTTGAATGTAGTGGAATACCATGTTCCACAAGGGCAGGGCACACAAAGGTGACACAGCGGAAGCAGTCATCTTGTTTTTGTGCTTCAGTTGGTGTGTTTAGTATTTTTGCATTTTTTAAATAGTAATAATTTTTATACATGTGACTAAAGTACACAGACACACATGAAGATATAGTTTTAGATTTAGGTTTTAGGTTTGGTATTATTATTATATTATTAGGGATGTTTGCTATTTTAGTTTTTTAAGAAGCGCTTCACTGAAATGTTGTCACATAGGGTATTAGTACTAAATATTCTTCCAAATAACTTATGTAACTTTTTGGCAATTGTTTGCTATTACTATATACAGTGTACTATATATCACAGTGCTGTGTGACTGGGTTTTCAATTTACTGATTTTAATTCCTTGTAGTGAGGATCCATGGAGAGCTGCAAAGATGATAAAAGGGTATATGCAACAACACAACATTCCCCAAAGAGAAGTGGTTGATATTACAGGACTGAATCAATCACATCTATCGCAACATCTTAACAAAGGAACTCCTATGAAAACCCAAAAACGGGCAGCTTTGTATACTTGGTATGTGAGGAAGCAAAGAGAGATTCTACGGCGTAAGTATGACCATTTGCAGACAATTTTTAATCATACCACTGTTATGTGAAATACACATTTTGAATAGATATAAAATCGTTATCTGTTGGTGTATGTGATCACAGACAGACATCCCATACTGATACAAAGTGAGCATGATCACGCCAGCAATGTTTGTTCTCTCATGAAAACTCATGCATAGTTATAACTACTGGGAAAATGACTTCATGCAGGAATGTAGAAAGTAAATATAGAAAGTGAGGAAGGCGAGCTGTTATTCACATATAAACACTGTTATGGCCTATCCTACATATCTTTCTGTGTGGGTGTTACATGCTACTTTTGGGGGGTCCCTACCTTAAAAGGAAAACATCTAACATTAAATACACGATTATACATACAGAAACTAAAACAATTTAATTAATGTTTATGAAAATAAAAATTCCAGAGTGATATTTGTCTATGGCACATTATTTGATTTAGTGTATTGAGGAAGAGTGACATATCCAAGATGTAAGGGACCGTATTGCCTCACAACTACAGTTCTTATCTTTATAACTATATGCAGTTTTTTGCCATTATAGTGCCAAAATGGTTATTTACCCATATTTATGATATAATAGTGTCAATATCACTTATTCTCATTTTCATATGGCCATATTCAGTGCAAAGAATAAACAGAAAAATGAATGATATTAAGCCCAAAAACTACACTAAAATATAGCATTATGAATTCTCTTTGTGAACGGTGTAACGTTCATTTTCTTTACATGAAACCGATAGCATTATGTCCTTTCATCTATGTTTTTTTTTCCCCCTTTTGTTACAGAATTCAACCAATCTGTCCATGGTTCTGGAAATATGACAGACAAAAGCAGTCAGGATCAGCTGCTGTTTCTCTTTCCAGAGTTTAACCAACAAAATCAAGTAACAGGGCAGTCTGATGATTCCTGTTCAGAGCCTGCCAACAAGAAAATGAGAAGAAACCGTTTCAAATGGGGGCCTGCATCTCAGCACATTCTCTATCAGGCCTATGAAAGACAAAAGAATCCCAGCAAAGAAGAGAGAGAAGCGTTGGTTGAGGAGTGCAACAGGTAATTTAGGGAAATGCCATGTACTGAAACAAAAATGTATCAAATATCAGGTGCATCAAAGTGATCAATGCTTACATGAATATCACATTTGGTATCATATCCACTTTATTTTTTCATAGTCAAAATTACTAGAACAAGTTTATAGCTTTAAATGTTTTAATACAATTTATTGTTACTTTTCCGATTGTGTGGTCCATATATAAGTATCAGCAGACCTGGACCTAACTTTACTAAACATCTAGATTGAAAATTGGGTATGTTGCCCTTAGCAACCAATCATATTCAAGCTCTTAGTTTTATTTTACATTCTGGAAAATGAGAGCCTGAATCTGATTTGTTACTATGGGAAACACCCCCACTTTTCCAATCCCTCTGTTTAGTAAATACAGGCCCTGATGTTCTCACTCATACATTTATTTTACAAATCACACATTAAGATAATGCAAAAAATGCTAGGCCATTGTATTGGATAAATGTATTATGGTTTCCCTTGCTCTATTTATTGTGTGTTGGAGATAAACACTAAAATGTACAGCACATTATATTATCTCCTATGAATTCTCCTAATTCAATCACTGAATTAGGAGGGTCTCCACTGTTATCACAAGATAACAGTGGAGACTCTAGGTTTCAGGAAGGCTAGCTGTGCCATCATTGCTAAGCCAAACAATGGTATAACTGCCACAAGTGCCTTAAAAATACTGAAGACTAAAAACTCATATCAAGGAAAACATACATTTGCTAAAAGTAGTCTCTTTACTTACAGTGTTTTAATCAATTATTTTATTTCCCTTCGTTATTAAATATTTGCATGTACAATGTATCATTGATCCAGAGTTTGAGCGTTTGAGTTTTATTGCTGATTAAACCATTGTGGACTTACATTTACAGAGCAGAATGCCTTCAGCGAGGGGTATCTCCATCAAAAGCACATGGTCTAGGATCAAATTTGGTGACAGAAGTTCGTGTTTATAACTGGTTTGCTAACAGAAGGAAAGAGGAAGCATTTAGACAGAAATTAGCTATGGATGCCTACAGCACAGGTTCCACTCATCCACACAATATGAATTCACTTATGTCACATGGCTCTCCACACCATACCCAGTCAAGTTCTTCTCCTCCAAGTAAAATGCAAGGTAAGAAATGTAAAAGTAATAATGTCATGTAATGCTGTAATAATAGCTTTAGTCCATATAGGTTGCTGTGCACTACTGTATCACCATTCATGCTGCATCTGGAGATTTGTATTCAGCACAATCAAATCTTTGGATGTGGTCCTAAGTGCTTACCTCAAATGTTTTTAAACATTGTTAAACCTTTACCTTTCTTCTGTGGCATGCTGCTATAACCAGGAAGCTATCCAAAGTACATTTTTTATCAGACTGTTTTGGAATGCCAGTGATGGGGAAAGGAAGCATTTAGCTAAAAAGATAAATACACAGATAAATACCGTTCACATACCTGGTTAAAACAAGACTGTGATAACCTACTAACCATTTCCTAACAAATTAAAAAAGTAAACTCCCTTGCAAAAATTGGGACCATTGGTGTTTGCATATAATGTCTTGGATGGACCCTGTGGGATCTATTTTTCCTTTAAAGCCTCAGAGCTTGTACCTGCAGATGCCCATACATTTTATGTGTGTGTCTATTTTAATGTTAGGGTGCAGTGTGGTGGAAAAAATGGCTAGATAGAATTTAATTGCATTATTACAATACACAAACCTGATATAATTACAGCTTCACCACTTTATAGCTGCCCACCATTGTATCAAGTCTAATTATATCAATTATTATACCACAACCATATATTAATATACTTATAACTGGATGTTAAGATTAATTATTATACCACAACCATATATTAATATACTTATAACTGGATGTTAAGATTACATGTTCCCAAATATGCTTCGCTTTACATTTTGGATGTCCTTTTAACGACCCCCCCCTCAAAAGGCTTTCACAGTGCTCCCCTTTTGAAGTGCTAATAAGAACATAATTTGCCAAAGGTTGTTCCTTTTCCTTCCTCTTTTAATCTCTGCTACAGGGTGTTACTAGGAGTGTAGTAAAGTCAAAACTCTAAACACGATGTGACATGGGACTAGTAGTCACCATTAGTTATACCAACTATGTTTCATTCCTATATTTACATGTAATTCTTAATTAGCTAAATTAAAAAAATAAACATGGTATAAATAGATGCAACTGATAATTTCATCATGCATTTTTTAGGTTTAGTAATTATCCTCTTCGGTATTTTAGTAATAACTTAGGAAGACACATATACAGATCTTGCATTCTGTTTGAGATGTGGCATTTACAATTAGTATCAGAAAATGTGTTTCAGTATGGACCAACCTGCAGGTTGTTTCTCAATAAACATATGTTTTCCCCTGTGCATGGGTTCACTTTGCATTACGAAAGACGGTGTAGTAAACTGATAAAGTTTCTATGGGCAGTATCAGGCAGGTTTTATTCTAGAGCACTTCTTCTCTTTTCCTACTAGAAGAGGGCTAAAATCCTTAGCTTTGTTCCTCAGCTGATAGTTTGAAGTGAAGAGGTTAGTGATATGAGTGTGATAAAGCTTCAAAATGCAGTAAGCATTGTTTTCTAAGAGTTAATTACTCCTACATGAAAAGGGGAATCATGTCTTCATTGTGTCATCATGGAAGGAGATGACCTCTATAATAGATAAAAGAAGTCACCACATTTATTCTACAATATTTTGAAGAAATTTTAGTTTTTATGTTTTGTTATAATAGTATGATAATTTTATGAAGTTCCAAGTAGCATGATAAAAATCAGTTTTTTATTATTGTAACGTAGTAATCTATATTGAGGATCATCCTTCCCTGACTATATATGTCTTAAGCTGTGTGCACCTGTTCCAATTATCGGAAAATCAGCTGTTATAATCATAAATCATACCAGTAATTATACAGTGTAGATCAGTAATCGAAGTAGAAATGTAGAAATGCTGGTATGGACATTCAAAAGTGGCGTTATGGAGACATAGAATATAATAGAAGTCAATATATACCCCTGTATACACCCCCACTTCAATCTCTGGTGTAGATACTAGCAATACAATCTAGTAACGCTGCCGAGAATGGCACAGCCCGTTCAGGAACTCTACCCAACTTTCAGCCATTGCACCTTGCACAACTTCCCCAGAAATGTCTGGAACCAGGAATCTTGCCTTAGTCCATTGATAATTTTTATCCATGCCATGGTTTATTTAGTGAATAGAAGCATCTCTATTCCATTGTTGCTATATGTCCAAATGATAAGAATCCAGACTAGGAGCCCAATAGGGCTAAGATGAACAGTAGGGCAGGAGGTATTGTATGATAGTACCATTGTCTTCTACCTGTAATCTAAACACCAGCCAACTCAAAAGTCAAACAAAAGAAAGCAGACTTTGACAAGCACAAAGGTTACACCAGGGTCAAAACAGGGTTACAGCTCACAGCTCCTTCTGAAGAGTTTCCCCATTGATTCAGACATTTGTGTGCTAATTTAACTACTTTGTTCTAGTGTAGGCGTCCAATGAAATGTAAATGAGGAGGACATATGAACAAATGTTCCTAGACTGCTACACTAAAAGATTCATAAACTAGTTATCATTGATATGTTTTTACAGTTTTAAAATTACATCGGTTTATTATGTCACATCTTTTGTTCATAATGCTGAAAATTATCCGTTACAGAAACAATTTTCTCATAGAGATTTCAAATCACTTCAGCAAGGAAGACATGTGACTTACATTCTGTCTTGTGGATGGATTGTTGTGAACTTATTTTAGTAATTAGCAATTTAGTAATATAGTCATTATTTCACCTGTATGCATACAGTGATAGTTATGGCAAGGTGAAATAGAAGTTTAGTGTTACAGTTTGATGTCATTTTTCCCATCATATGAAAAGAAACCTTTTTGTAAATGTGACCCTTGGTCTCAGCCAGCTACAAACCTGTGTGATTCATGCCATGAATGGAATAGCATGCAAATCATGGCCCTTGCTCCTGCAGAGGTGGCTGTTTCATTTCCTTACCATTGACAAATACACACAACAGGGCCAGTTTTAGTTCAAAGTCAATTAACTTCCTAGTATGTACTTGGTCCATGGATGAAACCTGAAACACATAAGGAGACCAAGGTACACTATATAAACACAGCAGTGGCATCACTATGGTGTGGTGACTATGATGACAGAAGGGGGTGTCATGGTCAGTGTTGGTCTGGCCTTGGGGGCCTCCTTCAGATCACCAGTTGGTGATGGAGGCAGTCACTCTCTTGTTTGAATTTAGTAATCCATATCTGTGGCTGTATCTGTATGTAATTCTGGAGTATGCTTTCAGACTTACAGGTTTATTTCAGTGAAATACAATATGTGAGTGTATTCTGCCTCCGAATTTAGTTTTTTACTTGTTTTTTTTCTTTTTCCACAAATTATCATTCATTTTTCCTGTACATTACATTGGACCTTCTGCATATCTCATGTGAAATATATGTATGATGTTCCATTGATTTCTTCATCATTTTTTTTTACCCCACCTTTATTCTGATACATCAATTTCTGTGTAGTCTGGCTGTTTACTGCATGTTGATGCCAGATGTTGCCTAAAACAAAATGGAATAAAACATTAAGCACTTATGTGGATTATGTCCAGTAATAATTAGCAAAAGTTTATTAAGAAGGTTTTAAGTGAATATAAATATAGTCATTTTTGCTTTCTTGGTAAACATTTGCTCCTACTCACAACCGCACAATTTGATTAATACTGGAATATTCAGGACCATATCTAGGGGTTTCATATTAGGTATATCCAAACATTCTGTCCAGCATTTATGCACAGATGTTACTAGAACGTTTTCCAGCTTTGTTCGGTTGAAAAAACGTACAAGCTAACTAACCCGGGGGGTCATTACTTTATGTGCTGATCAGAACTTAAGTGTCCTGAAGGCTCATACGTGTTAGGGGAGGGAGAGATGAGTGTACTACCCTCTCTCGCACCAGAGAACAGACCGACATGCAAGCGGAGCTCGCACTTAGGTCTGGATCAGGTCCAATGTCAGTATTCATAGTATACAGAACAGTTTACAGAAAGCTTGGGACTATATTTCCATTATACTTCAACAACAAAGAAGTCTACTATTGCTGAAAAGTCACTGCGTAAGCAACACGTAAAAACATCAGTATGTATACCTGAAGTTTTCTCAGAATTGTTTTTCCCCAGTGAATGACAGATTAGCATGTCTGATTTTGAAATGTTTTAGTTTTACCAAATAATTTATGCTGGATATATGTAGTATTCTTTTTTTTTTAGATTATACTCAATATGCATCAGCTATACAGTGACATGTGAATGTTTTTTTTTTTGGGAAGGCTTTCACTAGGTGACCAAAATGTGACCTTAATTCAGGAATGCCCTACATAAAAGAATGACAGAACAGAAGTTCTACTTTCTGAGACAGATAGCTGAAAAGATGTCCCAAAATGTAACACTGTCAGCAGAGCCAGCTGTTTTCAGTGCTGTTTGCTGGCTTTTCTACAATACACCAGCATGCAGCCTACTGTTGTCATGGCATTGTTGCCTTTATGCATACCTAAGACAATTAAATTGTGACTTTGTACAAGTCTTGTAGTCTTTGATGTGCCCTTATCCTTCCATTGCGTACTCAGTCACACTATGACACCTTTTGTATTTTTTCTCTTAAAGGGGCTGCAATTACTGTACTAGTGTTCATTTATTTTTACCCAGAAGGCCTCTAGGACTCGTAGTTTATTTTACTGGCACTAGACTGAGACAGCAGGAGCTGTCCTAGAACATAGAGGGTTTAGTGGCAGCCTATTATGTGGCTCTTTTTCACCACACAGGAGTGATGGTTGACTCCATAATGTGGTTACAGAATTAGAGGTCACACAAGGTTGGTGTGAAAATTGATTGAATAAGCTGAAGACTGGTACGCAAATTGATTAGATTCCATAGAAGATGGATATTTACACAGGGCATTTGTTTATGTGTCATTGAAGCATAACTGTATAAATGTGGGTTTTTTTACACGATAGGACCGAAAATATTTTTTCTACTTGGATAACAAAGGAATTTGCTAAATATTGTTACTAGGAAAAGAAAATAAATGTGAAAGAAAATCTGTATACTTAGTATTACAGGTAATTAGTGTGTTCTACTATAACAACAATGTGCTTTGCGCATACTTGATAAGAACAAGTAATTGCTAAGAAGCTGCATAATGATTTTAAACAAGCACAGTTAATAGGGCAGATATAAAAGGAAAGAAAATAGTATGTAATGAAAGAGCTACATGCAGCAATTTTTTTCATTCGTAAACTGATTGTTGATGGCATTCTATTGGGAAACAAATTTGTTATTTGCACAGCAGGTTTCATGTTCATATGACCAAGGAAGTCCTATGTACTAAAACTATTGAAAAACCCAACAGGATATCTTCCACAACTGACTGGGGAGGAGTTCAGAAGTCAATTGTTTGTACTAAGCTAGCCAATAAAGAATATATTATATATATATATATATATATATATATATACATACAGTGGGGAATATAGGCTGCACTCACAGGAGACTTTTTAAATAATCGTTACTTTATTCGTTCCTTAAATCATTCAAGATACAAGCAAAGGCCAACGTTTCAGTGGCTATCTAAGCCACTTTCGTCAGGGCAGAGAAAAGATAGAATGCTANATATATAAAACGCATACTTTTCATCACTATTAATAGAATTGTGCAGCATAATCAGAAATTACACTTTCTATAGGTGGTCAGTACTGGGCACAACCTCTAGAAATGAGTTTCAATTCATAAAATGGTTTGCAGTACATTAACTCTGTATTCATACATCTTAAAGATGTGCCCAATAACATCCATGTATTGGATGCATAAAACCAGTATATTAAAAAAACTTGGAGGCATATTCTTACACCATGACAGGTATGTGATGTTTACATTTTCAAGCCAAGAAAAGCATGTTTTATAGGAAAACATTCGTTGGGATCTTTTAAATTAGATGGAAAATACAAATGAGAAGTTATTAATCTATTTTAATAGAATGACACCAATTGGTGCAATGTTAAAACCAGAGTTTAAATGAATCCATAATTTAATCCATAGTTATTATTTAAATCTATTATAANNATAAAAACGCTGCACAGAATATATTTTTAGAAATCTTAAATAATGTTACCAAACTAGGTGCATATTCCTTTTTCTAGTATATAACTATATGCATCTGTACTCTGCATTGCCAGAAAGACACATGCTTTTCTCTGGCTACAGGGTGCTCTATGCCTCTAGGCCCAGTCACTGTGGCTGCAATAGCTATTGTTACACCCTGATACGCTTGCTAATGCATGAAGACTATAAAACTGAGCTCGGCCTGGAGGCTATTGCCGTAAATGAGAAATACAATGTGATTGGAATTACTTAGACATAGCTGGATGATTCACATGATTGGGCAATGAGTTTGCTGTGAGTTTACATAACCCAAAAACACTGTTACCTGAAGCAGCGCAACTGACTTTGGGAAATAGGTGGTTAGATATTGTACAAACTGTATGTGTACAATAGTGCTCAGTGAAGACACCTCCTAAATGCTGGGGTCTTTTTATCAGTCACTACCAAGAGAAAAAAGTGTAAGACATCTTTCGGTTTACTGGAAGACCTTAAGTGTGTCATGTAAAATAGTATTCCTGTTTTTTGCCAAATTCTATTTCTATACCTGTAGTCAGAAGAATGACATTCAGCTATGCATACATATACATTTTGTGGGATATAGTTATTTTCAAGACAATCAATATGTCACTTATGCTGTCTACACCAAAATGGTGTCAATGTGGACAAGATATTCATTCTGTCAACAGTGAGAATATATCCTCATATATCATTACAGTCCATTATTTGTCAGTGCACAGCATTAACTAAACTTTAAAGCTGGGTACACATAAAGCGATTTATCGTTACGATTTAGCAGTTTTCCCGTTGTTAACGATTTATCGTACCTGTATGTGCTGTCTACCTGCTAATTTTCGCACCTGAGATAGTTCGGAAATGCGATCGTGATGACCATTTTATCTTACTGCAGGACAAATTTTNAATCGTATGAACAGTGCTAAATCGTAACGTCTGTATCATTTATTATCAAATATAATTTAAGTGTTATGGCTTATCATTTAGATGCAGCTTTTACACAGTCCAATATCTATTTACATTATTTAGAAAACTGACAGTTAATGCAACAAGGTTAACGAGGTTAAATATTCAGCATTCTTCAATGACAGGCAGGGCCGCCATCAGGGGGGGACAGCCGGGCCTAGAGTCCCGGGCCCGGCCGTCCCTCCACCCCCCAGCAGTGGCCCGGCGCCCTGTACTGGGCGCCGGCCATTGCCGGCAGCCAGCATAAAATCACATAGACGCCATTATTGACTACAGCTCCAGGCCTCACTGCTAATTTCGGCCCACTTATTTTCAGCCCAGCTGTAAAAAAAAAAAAAAATTAAAAAAACCCCTTTGAAGCAGTGCCGATGCCTGTAATGTACAGCTTGTGCACGATCGCTTCAGATCCCCTTCTAGTACCTCCCCCTCCCCTTTCTACTGCAGCCTCCTCTATCATCTCCCTCGCCCTCCCCTCTCCATAGGAAGAGCAGAAGAACGTGTGTGTAGACACAAGAAAGGTAATATCTCTTATACTTCCTTGTGTCTGTGACTGTCTCTCTCTGTTTGTGACTGTCTCTGTCTGTGCTGGTGCTGGCTCTGTCTGTTTATGCTGTGACTGTGTCTCTGTGCTGGTGCTGTCACTCTCTGTGCTGGTGCTGTCTCTTTCTGTGCTGGTGCTGTCTCTCTCTGTGCTGGTGCTGTCACTCTTTCTGTGCTGGTGCTGT
>JABWIB010002638.1:14400-33200 GCA_016617825.1 Platyplectrum ornatum | reverse complement strand
AGCCGGGCTCGGCTCGTACTCGTAATAAAAAAATTCGAACCTGTCACATCTCTACTATTACCCCCAGATTTTTACTTTTACCCCATTTGGGGTAATTTACCCCTGTTCCCCGACCACTGATATAACCCATGTCCCTTCTCTGCCCCATGCTATACATACTTGGTTGCTTTAGTCTGTTCTGCAAGACCTCTACAAATAATTGCTGTATACTATATATTTAAGATTGTTGATATTAATTTTGTCTTTATGTGTTTTAACATTTGTAGTGTATGCACACAAGCAGGAGCCTCCTCAGTATTCACACACATCCCGCTTTCCTTCAGCCATGGTTGTCACAGATTCTGGCAGTATCAGCACATTATCAAACATGTCTTCCAATAAACAGGTAAGCAGGAAATATTTGGGTTTATAATGTATTTGTTTATTTTAAGGCTTTAAAGACGNCTAATTTGGTCTTTTGGTATCTTTGCACAAATTATAATATTATTATTATATTAATAATAATGATAAATGAAGTGTAGTCTATGCCAGTGGAAAACAAAGGTCTGGGCATAGGACGCTATTTAAAGCATGTTGGGTATATTAAGGGGTCTGGGAAAGACATATACTATAATATATTTACATAAGTGTGCCATTCTCAGACTCCAAATATACCCCAAATGTAATACATATGGGGTATAATAAAGATCATTCAGTGGCACACTATAGAAATCAGCTGTGGGATATATCATGGCACATACTATAATGTATAAATGGGATATTTATGTCTATAGAATATACAATGTGCCATTCCCAAACCCTAATAATAAGTCACATATATTATATTATGCTCCACCTTAGACCCTCTAATATAGCACACGTATAATCTATATAGTGTGTCATCTCTCTGTAATACATGAGAGCTATATTAGAAGTCTGGAGACTACACATGAGTTCCATGCATCACTTAGTTCTGCTCGCCTGCCCATAACCCTTTGCACGTATAAACTGGTATAAATAAGTTGGTGAATAAATAGATAGATGTCAGTGATACTGGACTTGTGCTTGTATACGGAAATTTCAGTTCAAGCTAAAACAGCTTTTATTGTTACCATTAGGAATTGCTAGAGGCAGTGTTCTAGAGGAGGGCATATGAAGCAGAAAGATTAACACTGAACCAGAATAAGGACAGATAAAGTCTATAAAGCAAAAAACTGACAGTAACTTGAAAAAACCAGTAACATGTTATGTATAGGACTGAATATTCTCACACAATTATGATCAGCATGCTAATGAAGCCGGAAGGGGTGGGAATCAGGTCCAATGTGTGCATCCATCCATCTTTATATATAATCTATATGGGAGTATGTCATACCATCACATATGACTTCAATAAAATACTATACTAAAGACCTCCATTCTATGTATTCATACTTCCACTTCTAAATGTCCATGTGCCCGCTTCTACCAGTGCTTCAACCAGTGATCTAGACAAAAATTACTGTTGCGAAAAAAAGAGCAACAATTAAAATTCTACTGTACTAACAACATTCAGTGGAGCAGTAATTATTGGTAGTGGTGACATCCTAACGGCAGAATCCTAATGCACTTGGATTAGATAATTATGTCCTGCATCTGTAGGGCTTGTTTCAACAAGCATCAAAGTCGGCTTGGGCATGATGAATAATTAATCAGGTTTTGGTTAGGGCTGAGAGCCCACCAGATGGATTGATAAGACCTTTCAAGGAAATAGTATTCCACGGAGCCTTGATGTGCTTGATTGCCTGACTGATTATGATTTGTGGGGTTAGATAAATGTTTTTCTCTGGACTACAAAGAGTGGGAAATCTAAAAGAGAACTACCCAGGAATATGTGGAATTACATTTTCATTATTGGCTTTGTCAGACAAAGAGCTGCATTAAACAAGTCATCCGTTTATTTACTTGCTTTTTTATGCAGACGGGTGAAGGCATTTGGATTATACAATATTTGTGATCATTTTCAGTAAATGTCCAAATATTTCTATTGCATTTGATGTATTCAGTGAGAATAAAGGGCTGACAGGAGTACTGGAGTGTATTTAAAGGGATTGTTCAATGCATCATTTAATGCTTAAGATAGGATTAGTGAAAGCATCAGATCCTTGTTAAAGGTGTCTATGGCTTGAAAAATCTCCTTCTTCTGTCAGTATAAAATATACACTAACTAAACAGTAAAGATACTAAGGCATTTTATTTATTTTTAAAGTTCTTTTTAACTTCCAATATTAATCCTTATGCACAAAGTTTCATGGACATGCTAGCTATGGTTTTCTCATTGAATAAAACAAGTCCTTGGTGTCAAACTTGATACTTCTCACATTGCACACATAATAATGCATAGAGATCACCGAACTCAACTCCACAGCAATAAAGTTCTGTACTTTTAGCTCCTGTGTTTTAGAAGTGTCCTCTGTGCTCTGTGTACTTTGTTTCCCTCTCTCCTAACTATATGTGTATAGCTATAATGCTATAAATCTGTATACATTGCAGTTATAGATACAGTGAGGGGCAAATGTCCAAGTAGCACTGCCATAAAATTCAGTTGCTGTGTCATAAAATCATTTTGCTAAATTAGGGTAATTTGTCATAATCAAATTCAGCTTCAAAAGTAAGTGTTATTTTCTTTCTCCATTGCAGTGTCCTTTGCAAGCCTGGTGATATGCTGGTGAATCTTCCTTTTGCACATCTCAGCAGTGACAGCTATGACTTTTAGGCGTAACTGACTGGATATAAACTTAAGATGTTGGCTGCTATGTTCTTGAGATTCTCAAGGAAACTCTTAAAAGATGGATACACTGTTATCTCCAGCATCATTCTTGATTTTCAGTCTCCATCCCAGGTGACTTGAACACCTAAGTGGTTTCCTCAATCCTGTGCCCCAGACTTGACATGAAGATGGAGCGTGATAAAAAGAAATTACTTATTTGTCAGAGGAACTACAAACGGATGATATGCATAGAGTACTGCTGGAACAGTGCCATCAAAACTGGAAAATCAGGAGCCGAACACTGTACACAAAGCTGAACTGAGCCATTGTAAATGTTGGAATAAAATAGTGAACGATTGCAGTAGAAGATAATTTTTATGTAAGCTGTAAATTGTAAACAAAGTGCAATTATTTGTACATACTGCAAAAATATTTTTTAGTTTGTGTAAAGAGAAAGGTCAAATTTCCATTGCAAAACATATGTTGATCAATAAGTATAAATCCATGGGATGAATTTGCAGTGTTGCACAAAAAGTGTATTCAATGTTTGTATAGCATTTAATGCAGTCTGTGACATACCGTTATTGTCATTGGTACCTGTAGTGCCAACAGAACACCACATACAAGTATGGTAAAAGATCAACTGTTCTATGGTGCACTCTTTAGTGTTTATGTATCCATAGTCCACAATTAATGGTATAAAAATATATTCTTTTTATTAAATAAGGTTCAAAATATTTATCAAAACACTTTTTATTCACAAGTCAGTTCCAATTACAAAAGGTGCAAATGCATATAAAAGTTACAATATGTATTTCTATAGTATGGATAAATAAACACTAAAGTACACCATAGAACAGTTGATCTTTTAGCACACCTCTTGTGTGTGATGTTATGGTGGTATGTTAATTACAACTGAGGTAGCGCCAATATAGATTTATTATTGGACTTGAGGTCTGAATTTGCTTTACCTGTAGTTGATGTAGGGTCCCTGACAAACTTCTTCAGTGTATGGCTTTAATTATGTTGATCCTTCCACTTCCATATGTTTGTTTAGTGCCTATTTGTCTAAGGAAAACAAAAAACAACTAACATTTTCTATTTTGCATGTGACAAGACAAATTTATACTCTAAAAAGCACAACTACCTTGTGACAATCAATATACATTATGTTGTCCAACTACTGTAAATTCATTGTTCCTGTTCTTCACTGCCTTAACATTAACTAATACATAAACTAATACAAATAAAATGCAATGTTTATCCCATAAAATTCCATATTTAGCCATATCCCGGAACTGTTGAGTAAGCAACACAAATTTCGGTATCCAATATTGAAGTTTTTTCCATAATTATTATTTAAATGGCACTCCAAGTAAAGGGTAACACATGGAAGCATTGTATATATTGTTATATTTACAAATGTCTTAGACACATTTACTATTTCATGTATTCAAATGCTTGCCTTTGGGATTGTAAACAGCAAAAATATCCAAATGTTTGTAAGCAACAGTTTCAATTGTAAAGCCATCCTCAATTGATGTTAATTATTTCTGTTGTAAACTATGTAGGGAAATTATAATTTATTTTTTCTGTCCAACCAATATCATATGATAAATTGATTTATTTTTTGATCATTATATTTGAGAATTGAAGTTAGTTTGACGTATGACTCCATCACCCATGCCTTATTGAACAAACCAGCACCTTTATTAAGTTGTAACTGGCAGACCGTTAAATTAGTAAATTGGAGCAAAGGTCAATGAGACAGGAAGCAAAAAGTACACTAAAACAAACATCTCTACATCACTGGACAAAAAGGGAATTAAGATGTAGGATGTTTATAGTTGCCCTCTCTATTAGTTCTCAAACCTTAGCAGAGAGATAATTTACTGCAAATATGTCAATATCATTGTAAACAGTATTATTATTTTTTTAACAAATAGAATCTCGTTGATGATTTTACAGTGCATTTGTAACTTTACACTATTCATATCAGTGTATTTTTTTAAAGGATCATATGACAATGTTTTATATACAACAGTATTAATTCACTCTTGGTCTTTATTGTAATGTTTAAAACATTATGTGTAGCCAAAGATGCTTCAAACATGGTGTTCACACTGGACAAATTCTTCCCACTACAGATTTTTGGCAACAAGTGTTTTCTCACCTATATCATAAGTGAAAAGAACATGTTGAGAAATGTTGGCCTACAAAATTACTGCCAAAGATCCAGTCCTCTATAGGGAAGGAAGATTTCACCTGATGATTTTTTGTAATATATTATTTGTTTGTAAGAAATTGAAGCCAATCTTTTTTAAAATCATATTTATATTTGTTGTAAAGCAAATTTTTCAAGTAAAGAAAAAATATATATAAAATACTATATGTTGCCTTGTTTTTAGTGTCTTCTATTCTTGTATGTCCTATATTTATAAAGTTTAGCTATATATCAGATAATGTTTTTCCACAAGCATAAGTAAATATTGTAAATTTATATATACAGTATATATATATATAAATAAATAGACCACATTACAGATCATCAATCTGCAGGCCCTTGTATAATCTCTGCTGCGTAGGACTCCAATGGGGTAAAATTTGTGGAGACCTGGGCCTAAATTAATTAAGCAGGTAGACTGCAGGGAAATTGAGTAATCAGATTCAAAGTAAAAATAAAAAATATATATTAATAAAAAATAACCCAAACCTAATTTGGGTTAATACATTTTAGCCACCACAAAGCATGATATCAAAACAAAAAATGAAGATTTCTATTTTGCTTAGGACCCCCCTCCTGGATCTGCTTCTGACTGCAGTGTTATAATGCACAGTGTGATTCATTTATTGACTGGTTAGTCCAGAGGTTCCCAAACTTTCTCAGTCGAGGCACCCCTAGGGTCTTCCATAATTTTTCAAGGCACCCCTAAGGCTAAATAATTTCCCAGTTTTTAAGTTTTTGAGTCAGAATAGTGTAATAACTATTTAGGTAAAGACAGAAATACTTCAGGTTGATATAAAATCTTGTGTTGCCCATAAACAAGACATGAAATTGCACTTCTGAGTAACACAAGCAACGTGGCACCATGTCGGAAAAAACATTTCGCGGCACCCCAATGAGAGCTTCGCGGCACCCCAGGGAGCCACGGCACACAGTTTGGGAACCACTGGGTTAGTCAGATTAGCACATAGGGAACTGTATAGCATGGACAGAATGGGAAGCAGACAACATTGTCCATGAAATCAGGGTGATAGCACTATGATCGTTTAGTGTGTGATCAGTACGCAATACCTCAGGTGACCAGAGCACTATTGAGGATATTGCATAATAAGTAGCCAATTGACTAAATTCTTAGGACAGAAAATAAAACGACTGTCAAGAAAGTTTATATGACTGTGAGTTTGTATACAAAGTTTAAAAGGTGGATAAAAGTTTTTTCACACATGACTGCATAGAGTGACGCACAAGTCTATAAATAATTATTAAACACTTAACTGAGAAAGAATACATTCCAAATCCAGGAATGCAATGCATATGCCAACAACACAACCATTTACCTTACCCATGGCTTAACCTTACCCATGGCCTAATATGATCAGAATATTTCTGATATAGCTAAATATATTACAAAACTATAATCATAACTGTCATTATAACATCAAGAATCCATCCAAAAATATAAAACTGCACACCTATACACAGGTTTTACAAGACACAGATCCATAAGGCTATAGGTCATATCTTAAATATTGATCATAAACATCCAGTGCCTGGTACTAAGCCCACAACCCAAAAGTCATATATAAACAAAAAATATACAATGGGTGTTTTCTGGGAGCACTCAAGACCCAATGTCCACAAAGTAGTGATATACCAAACTCTGTTAAAATGTATCTTTAATATTTCATCAAAGTTACCAATAGTTCCCCAGTATAATAAACACAAGGAATTACCAAGTTATGTCAGCGGAATATTTAAAAGAAACAATAAAGTGAAAATATAGTGAAAATAAAAATCTAGTGAATAAAAAAAACTCAAGATGGGGGATAAAGAATATCACAATACATTCACTAACAATAAGTGGTATGTGTGTATCTTACAGGGGATAATTTATTACTTACCTTGTTAATTTAAAAAGGGGACAGAAATATCAGTATGATTCTATTCCCCACAATGATGTTATTGGTATACTTATATTGTTTGTATTAGTGTTTAATATGGTTTCAAATATTAGCACCTTGAAAATATATTATTAATATTGTTAAAATATGTTTGCTAAAAGTAAAGCAGTTTTAGCAACCCAGTGGCTGGAATAGACTATGAAGAGGTTTATTTTATATATTAAGCTGGCCACACACTATAAGATAAATTGTTCCAATCAAAAGGTTTTTTCAAGAGTGGGCAAAACCATGATGAATTGCATGGGAGGTAAATTGAATTAGTTGCAATCAGGTGAGAGATGATGTTTCCAGCACAAGTGTAATAACAGTGTAACAGTAATGCTGGTCAGTATCTGTGTGCAACATGCAACAATAAAGTATTCTCCCTGCATGCAAACACTGACATTCATTTTACCTCCCCTGCAATTCAACATGGTTATACTGATTGCAATTAATTCAATTTTCCTCCCCTGCAATTCAACATGGTTTTACCCACTCTTGAAAAATGCTTAGATTGGAACAATTTATCTTATAGTGTATGGCCAGCTTAAGGCCTAAATTCACTAAGCAGGGAGATTGCCTGGAGATTGAAAAGTGGTGATGTAAAATGAAACCGAGCTTGATTCTGATTGTTTGCTATGGGCAACATCCCCACTTTTTAATCTTCCTGCAATCTCCCTGCTTAGTAAATTTAGGCCTAAATGCCAGGTTTGTTTTGTTGTTAACTTAATTTTCATTGTTATTTGATCTGTGAAAAAATAAAACATTAGGTCCAGTGTGTGGCTATTGTCAATAATAATATGCAGTACTAAGTACATTCTATGCTCATGACACAAATGCTCTTATGGGCTGTGACAAGTGAGGCTATGTAGTCTGTGAGAGTCTCCTGGCAACAAATATCTGAGGTGCCCTATGATGCTGTACTATTGATTGTAATTAGTCCTCCTTAGTAGTGACATGCAGAAGCTATGTGGGGCCTTGCAACTTCATGATCCCCTTGTGAAGAAGCAAACTCTGGAGTTAACGCTATCGGGGATGATTCGCTTATAATCCAGTCCTGCTAAAATTNATTTTATTTTAGTCACCATTTAACATTGAATTTATAAACTTAATATAACTTAATAGTGTTCAAAGCAGGTAGTTGAAGCCACTACACAGCGGGAGGTTGTTTCACTGCCCTAAGCCTAAAACAAGAAAAGCAAAAGTTTTCTTTTATTGTGTAGGGACATGTAAGACCTGAGGGGGGTGGGAGGGGGCACAGGGTCAAGAACTTGTGACCAGGTTACAACACAGGGAACAGAAGGACAAGACAAAGCAACAGAAAGTGGAAATGGGCAGATAAATAGAGGAGCATGTTTCTTTCCTAAAAGAGAATACACACTACATCAAGTCATACTGAGATCTAAAGGACATGAAGCCTGCTAATCATTTGGAAGGCACGGCAGGGGTCTCAGGTCATGAGTCACAGCTATAATCATTGGTAGTTATGTGCATATTAGCTAAGACAATACAGCATAAGCAAAGTGATTTAACTTTTATTTTGTGATGAACACAAGAAACAATGACACTTCTCTAAGAATGATGATCTGCTGACCTATTGGTTTCTAACTAGAATTACTGCAACTCTTTTAATTACAGTGCGTGGTCATAATTAAGGGACAATCAGGTACCGGTGTCAACAGACTTATTTCACAAAATGAGTTAAAATAATAAGATATACAGATAATATACCACATTATATTCTTTTAACATAGAGAAGTTACTTGTCTTTTGTGTCATTATTTTGTGGAATATTGTATGCATGACATTTTGTTTTTAATTACTGACTACACTGAAAACACTGTCCACATATGTTTTGGTAATAGCCAAGTTCACCAAAACAATGTAAAATATTTACATGTAAAGATGTAACCATATCTTGTAATCCCCAATTACGGACGGTAATAGATTCTGTGGTATGGGCATATATTCACAACAATTTTATCCATGTTTATAGGTATTCTTACAGTTGTAATATGCAAATCATGTAAAAAATAACATTAAATGGAGAATAAAATCAGTTTGTTATAGGTTAATTAGTTCATAAATGTCTTGTAATTAGTATAAATTGTCTCCCTAGTAGTGGGACTGAATCAGGCTGGAGGAGGTGCAATGTTTTGCCGATCTGCGCATGCAGCAGCATAGCAGCTTTTTTCCATATACGCTTTTACCAATGGTTAGCCCTGCTAATTGGAAGCGCAGCCTGCACCATGTCCAGATATGGTGCAGGCATAGTGCAGATCCATAGAGTCAGGTAATGTCACATGGACAATTACCTGCCTCATTAAGTGTAAAAAAAAAAAAAAAAAGATTTAAAAAATAAAATAAAAATATTATTAAAAATAAAAGAATTGTGTTTTTTTTACTTTTTTTATTGACTTTTTTTACTTTTACTATTTTTCTTTTATTCATAAAAGCCGGCAATGACTGCCGGCTTTTATAACCGCATTGCACGCTGTGGGGAAATATTAGCACACTGTGGTCGCCAGAAACTCAGAATCAGGTCCAGCATCCGGAGCCTCTGCGCTATTTACACAAGTGCAGGAATGAGGGGCATATGTCCTGCCCCTCTCTCTGTGCTCTATTCCCTGAATCAGGCCCAATGTCTTTAATGTAACTTTGGTCAAATACTACTTTACCTCAAATGAGACAGAGGATTATAGCCTGTTCTCTTTATTGGTTCATTCCATAAAAATTNACAATATCCATAGTTTTCTTGTAAATCATCCATACACTAAGTAATAATCTGTTCTGTCAGACAAACTATCATCTAGTATAAGAAAATGAGTGATCTCCAACAAAAGCAGTCAACAGTCTCTATATGGAATTTATTCCTTTATATATCGCTTTGATAGATTATGTTACTAATCGATTAATCAAGTGTTTAATCTTATTTTTTTTTACTACTTGTTGGTAAATAATGTATTTATGAAAGAGATGTTTTATCAGACTGCCAATCATACGTGTATGTGGATCAATTTACTGTATTAGAAGGTGTTTTAGTTGAGGGGTAGAATGTATACACCAGTTATGCTGAGTGAAGGGGGGGTTATATTAAAATTGTAGGGAAAGGTCATGATTAATCCATTAAGACCTATTCAGACTTCAGTACCAGTCTGGATCCGGTCCTAAACTCTTATAGTTATTTTGTTTATCCTGTTATAATTTTCAATTTTTGGTGCTGTTTCATCTTCATTCAGCAGTGAACTAATATTTTGTTTCACTTTTGTCTTTGCTATACCAGGATAATTTGTAAATCCTTTTGCACAGCTATTATTTATTATAATTATATTGACACAATTCGATTCAATTTACCAGTTGATGTCAACTAATAGCTACCAGTAATATAATAATAAGTAAGTCTAAAAATCAGTGGAATGTTTAATGTATTCAACTTTAAACTAAGCGAAACTGAATTTGTAGGCAGTTATAGAAATGAATGACTAATATACACTTTACAGACCACACTTACTCAATGTTAAACTGATAAACTTGTCTGAAGTGTTATTGATATTTTTTGTAATAGGTAAACAGGTGTAGTGCCATTTATCTGCCTAAGACCTCAATAAACATTCTCAAACTGCCTTCCTGGGGACATGCATCAATATGGTAAACCTTAGAGGTTATAGTTTGGTTAATTACAGATATATAAAACACAGAAACAAATTGTTGTATTATATAAACTGTCAATCCTTCCTGTTGAAAAGTGGTTGTCTACTCTGTTAATGATTGGTTGTGACAAAGACTGTCTTAATAATAATTTGTAAGCATGGTATATTTATTTTAAAGTAACACTTCTATAGAGTTTGAAATAATAAACTATACAAAACATGTTTATATTTGTTATAATTGTCTAAGGACTGGATCCAGACTTACGCACTATTGAACCAACAAGTGTAAAGTTACGCCTGGGCAAAAAACATGTTGACTTTCAAGGANGTATAATGAATGTTATTGTGTGCACAGATACACAGATGCTGACCCATTGTTATTAGACTTGGGCTAAGAAACATCATCTTTCAACTCAATGTACCTCCCCTGCAATTCATCATGGTTTTGCCCACTTGTAAATTTATGCTCGTAAATTCGTAAGTCTGGATCCAACCATAGGTGATTGTATACCTTTAAGTATAAACTAAAGTTAATTACGAATACGTATTTTTAGCTGATATCATCGCTGCACAGTCATCTTGTCTGTATACAATGATTACTGATATATTATTGATTATCATAATAACATGTAGCTACTGCAATATAATAAAAAGTTCTTGCTTTCACAGCAAAAATTGTAAAAATTTTTTAGATGGAATGGCTAAATGACAAATCCATTTTTTTGGGTAAACATACTGCACAGAGAAAGACCAACATATACCAAACAGGAGCTTTGCATTTTTCAGGGATTGGTAGAACGTGAGCATGTGTATAAGCTGGAGGGTGGTAGGTTCAGATGAAATGTGCAGAAGAATTACTTCCCTGAAAGGGTAGCCTCCCATCAGTGTAAGCATGCTTGGGATAAATATAAGGGTATTCTGAGTCTCAAACTAAAGAGAGAATAAAATGATGTCAATATAGTTTTAAATAGAAAACTGGGCAGACTGGATGGGCCCTGTGGCTCTTATCTGCCTTTGTATGTTTTTATCTGTAGACCCCATGAGTCATCTCCAGTATACCCAGTATTAGTAAAAAAGCAAGTATTATTATTTTTATAACATTTTATAACATTTCTACATAAGTCTAGCTAGTAAATGAAGGCACTGTAATGTTTTAGATTTAAAGTTGCTTTCCATGCAAAAATGATATTCCATAATAAAAAAAACCCAATCAAAATCAAGATTTTCCCAATATTTTATTTAAACCAGGTCTTTAGCTACACCTGCATTAATGTGTGCATCTAACTATGTATCATCTTTAAAACACTTTAAATAAAAGTTGATATTTAATTTCATAATAACAAAGGCAGACCTAGGGCCACTTAAGTTTTCAGACATACACCCACAAGTTCTCGTTTTAACTTAGCCTGTGAGAAAATATAAAAAGCTTGATAGATTACTTCTATACAATTTTCATCCCAGCAGAAATTCCCATGTGAAGCCTTGTAAAGTGATTGATAGGAAAGGGGCTGGAGTGTAAGAGTGTATTGAAGGACTAATTATACTGTAAATCATGCAAACGTAGACATGTGTGAACAAAAGTTGTTTGTGAGGTTTTGTCTTCTTATTGAAATGAAAGGGTGAGTTTTTTTTTAATGAGACTAAGCTACTCTAATTACATTCTCATTAAGATTATTGTAAAGACCAAAATGCAGAAATGACCCTATAAAGATGTAACACAGGTTTACGATTACAATAAATTAAAGCATTTTGTAAAGGTCTAATGATTTGTGTGACAAGTGCTAACGTTATTGAAGAAAAAAGTTTATTAGTTGTAATAACATGTTTGAGAATGTATTTAATGATCATAATTATGGAGAAACTGTGTCTATAATATAGTAGCATATTCCAGGCATACTTGTAAGACACTAAGATCCGACCAGGTCAAGTACAAGAAAATGTAAGGTATAAAAGTTAGGTAAACAACAACAACTTTACTGTAAAATATTCTCACAAAATCATATAACATAGACATGATCAAAGTTCTATTGGCTTCAGAGGGCAACCCACACTCAAGATAGCTAATTACTGGCCAAAGTGTTTGACTTTGACTTACTTGTTATATAAATAATTGTAATATTATATTAAAGAGATATTATAAGACATAATCATACATAATATATTAATATAATGATAATATTTAATAAGAAACACATAATAAATAAATAGATCAATATTAAACATTTGCTGATAAATTATGTGGTCTGGAATTACAAGAGCGATATAAATGTCAAATTGCTCCTCGCGGTTATAGGCTTGCGGAGTCCGGTCCAATCACATGCATTAGCTGCATGCATGTGTGCATGCAGCTAATTGGCTATAGAGTATAATAGCTTATTGGGCTAGGGTTAAGGTTAGAGCTAGGTTTAGGGTTCGGAGTAATGTGCCTGTGGGGGGACAGAGCATCATGTACTGTCACCTCCTGCAGGCATTTAACTCTGTCCTCCTGCTGCCTCTATGCTGGCACAGGGACAGAATAAAAAGCCTGCAGCAAGACAGACCTTAATGGGAGCTGGGGGGGGGGGGGTTGATTATGGAGGGGTACATAGTGGCAACTGCTATGCTCATGCTCTGTTCCAGTAATTCAACTGGGCTTAATTTAGACTTAAATGAACTAAGCTGAATTACCTGAAAAGACCATAGTGGTAACCACCTTGGGCTAGATTTACTCACTGGGCAATACCCTGAGAGGGGTGCAAAATAACTTTTTCATTCAGGCAATATGGAGTGCTTTTACATGTAAAACACAATTACTGTAAATATTTATTTTAAACTTCAATTAACAGATCAGGTAAAAATTTCTGCTTTTCAATACTAACCGTCTTTTTGTAACATTGCTGGGGCATGCAGAGAGTATTTTGGACTTTTGGACAGGGACTGTTTTTTTTTTTTTAATCTCTATATTTTCAAACCATGGCCAAGGAACCAAGCAAAATATCAGCATATATCATATTAGTAGAGTGCAATACATAAATCCATGAATATAGTACATATACAATATAGCCAATACTACACATAGACAAACAAAGCCATGGGGGTATATTTACTAAACGGCGAGATTGCATTGAGANTGAAAAGTGGGGATGTTGTCCATAACAACCAATCAGATTCAAATTCACATTCTCCAGTGTGTAATATGAAACTGAGAGCTTAAATCTGATTGGTTGCTATGAGCAACATCCCCACTTTCCAATCTCGCCTCTTAATAAATATACCCCTAGAGGTCTTGCAGCAACAATGGAAAAAAGTGCAGAAAACACCATGGATTTTTCTTCATAATAATGAGTCGGGGAAAGGAAGGGGAAAGGAGAGGGGAGAAAGGACAGAGACCAGAGATGAAGGGTAGGCGGGGGGAAAGTAAGGAGAGGCAGGGAAGGAGTACAAAAGTAAAGCCCAGACATCGGGGCAAGTGGAAGTGGAACCAAGAGGACCAGAACCCGTGGTACTTCTGGAAAACGTCATGTAGGAGGGCCGTTATACATTCCAGAGGAAATATACCATATTCTGTTAACCAGCTCAGCCCTCCTAGGCGCTGTGGTTTGTTCCCAAGCGCTGGTGATTAGAAGTTTAGACGTGTTAGACAAAAAGGCCTGTAAATTTACACGTCAGGGATGGACCGCTTAAGCTGAAGCACTACAGGGTCATTGGTGGTTCATTGACCTGATTGTCCCAAAACGTCTGGATGAGAGAAGGAGCATACCAGAATGGAAATGTCTGATCATTTTCTAACACAGAGATGCAAAAGATAAAAGTTTCATAAAAGAATAGTTGCATAACATAACCGGCCTAGTTTTCGCCTGTGCAATTTCCAGCCATTCGGATTTTACTTGTCACTAACAATGCCACTTTCTGTCGCATTTTAGTGCTAATTATAATATATAGAGACACTACAGCTACCAATCTACATAAAGCACAGATTTATGTAAACTTGGCAGCTTGCCATGCAGCATGTATTGTGACTCTATTTTACAAGAATAGCAATTCCTCATCTGTATCCTGACAGTAAAGGTAGTTGTCATTGTACTAACTCTACACTTAACTAAATATGATGTGGAAAAATATGTGTACTGGTCAAATAACACATATCATGACTGTACCAGCACATTGCTGGGTGTGTATGTACAGGAGATGTAAAAAAAAAATTCTGTCTATTTTTGGAATTCAGCAACTGAATGTAGAACATTTGCCTTGTCACTATCTGATGCAGGATCTAGTAACCATGTAGAATACTATTCCTTTATATGCGATGTGACTAGAGAAACAAACCACCATACTGGTAAATAATCTTGATTTAATTCAAGATACTGAAAGTATATGAAATTGTAACCCAAGAATTGAGTCAGCATGTCAGCATGAATCTGAACTAGTAGAAGATGAAAGTAAGCAAATCTGCTAAGTATGTTGAACATGTAGATCAAGTTCTTTATTCGCTTTGCCAAGACTGAAGGGTTTGCAAATGGATCACTTCATTTTGGAAACCATGATTGATCCTAGATGTAAGGCATATATAAGGTATTTCTAAATTGGAAGGAACCACCAGACTCTGTTTTTGAAGGAAAGTGAATCATCTGTACACAGCGATCACTATTACAACCTGTCAGAGGCCAGTATTTAATAAATGCAGGAATGAAAAAGTGGAGATGTTGCCCACTGCAACCAAATAGATTCAAGCTCTCATTTTCCAGTGTGTAAAATCTGATTGGTTGCTATGGGCAACATCTCCACTTTTCCATTCCCACAGTTTACTAAATACAGGCCTCGGAGTAACACCCAAGGAGTGGCCTGCGTACATAACAAACCCTGAGTGACNAGGCCTCAGCCTGTACCGGAGCCCTGGATAAGAGATTACTGGGCTAGAACTGAGAAACCACTATCAGTATCATGGGCAAACACAGGATTTTGGAAGGGGGGATTCCAGATATTGGTTACAGAACCTGATCATTATAATCACATTACAGTATATGTCAGTTATATATGTGTGTGCTCACCTCTTTTGTGCTTCTCAGCTTTTTCTTTCTTTCTTTCAGAGCTTCGATAGGCAGAAAGGGCACAGGATGTGAAGACATATTGACAGAGACAGAGGTTCTTTATTAGGCCATATTAACTTACAGACTCATATGTAAGTGGTTTCTGAGTAGTCAGCACAATTAAACAGAAACAGTTTGCAGCCTGAACTGTTGTACGAGTGTAGGAACATCTTATTAGTCTGGTTCATATTACTCTGACTAAACTACTACATTGAGATAGCCCCTGGTAATAAGTGGTCTTATCGTTTCTATCATCGTGACATAGTCAAGCTTCAGAAAACTTCAAAAGTTCAATGGTTCACTTCACTAGTTTTTATATAAATGCATTTATATACTAGTAGTAATCTTCTTTGAGAAACTAAGAACAAAGTTAAATCTCAAAAGACCTTGGTAAACTTATCCACTGTATATACTGCACTAAATACTGTGATTATCAATTTCTAGAGTATTACAATACGTCTGTAGTTAGGAAGTTAGCATTGCTGTTATTACTGATACCTCTTTTCCATCAAAAACCCAGGTTCAAACCTGGGTTTTTACCATCCATTTTTCCACTCCTTTTTTTTTTTCCAGGGTTGACACCAATTCCACTGAATGGTGTAAAGTATTGTAACCTACTATGTTTTAAAGGGAAACCCCTTTTCCTCTGCAGCGACCCGGGTAAAATCCCAGTAATAGCCCTGCATTGGTCTTGGGAAAAAAAACCTGGGTCACTTGACTCGTGTTTTTTTCGTGGGACCCATTTCCATCAAAATGACCCTGGGTCTATGTGCATAAACCCAGGGTTTTTTTTTTGTCAGTGGAAAAGGGGTATCAGTGAGACATTGAGAATAAGTGATAGGAAGAATAAGTCATAGTTAGAGAAGAGTAATAGTAAAGCATACTGATAGTATTGTTAGAGGTTTCATCTCTTTATGTATAAATGTTTCATTGAATTACCTGCAATTACAAAAGTCTATTTCCAGTTAAGATGATTATTGTAAAATACATTTTCTCAGTTTAAATCGGGGAATCCTCTGACTGACTGATGCATTCTCTGTCCATATGTTTGTATCCGATTTGTCTCTGTTGTATACTTTGTTTACCCTTGTTACTGTATGTTCCCTATGTGGGGAGGCTGTTCTGGTTGTTGCCTCAGCTCTTAATCATATCCATTGAGAGAACATTTGCAGCATGTAGTGTATAGTGCCTATGTACATTTATTTGTTTATCTCAGTGCACTGTGTGGCACTCAGTGCCTTATTTTCTTCTCACTAGCGGTTTGGGGGGCAGGTGTTGTGTGGGAATGTTGTGTTCTGTTATGTATTTTTTGTTTCTGAAAATTCAATAAAAATGTACTGAATTTAAGAAAGAAATGTGATCAAACTGTTGCATTCTCAGTTTGGGCGTTTCCGTCCCACCTGCCTCACTCTAGGGTGAGATCCACCAGGTACAACATCACACCTGGACCTCACGATGATGGCATTAAGTATACCAGAGAGGTAGCGTACTAAAATTATTATATTATACTATATATTTCAAATCTTGAGTATTATAATATTATTTCATTTATAAATTATTCTTAAATTACTCGGTTCTTTTTGTTTTCACACAGATGTCAATTAATTAATGAGAAAATAATAATAATGAAATGAGAAAATACTTCCCTATAGCACTCTCTGATGAAACCTTTGTGGAGATACACAGAGACTACCTACATTTTTTTCAAACCTTCTTTGATTTGTTTTGAGCATTTCAGTACCTGGATTTAGTACTTTGAGTCTTAATCATCTAATAATAATGTTCCTGAAAAATCTGAACATGGATGTATTGCATGGATATATGAAAAATGCTTGTGAACTTTGTGGATATATGAGATTTAATTGAATTCTTACTCTCATTAGGGACTGTACAAAGGTAATGATTAAATCCAGCGCTATATGTAAAGCTGGCCATACACTATGCAATAAATTGTTCCAATGGACCAGCTTTAGTCAAGAGTGGTCAAAACCATGTTGAATTGCAGGGATTTTCACTCAGCGAGCAGAGATCCTTCTGAATATATCAGATTAATGTCTATATATTTTCTATCTAAAGAATCTTATTACATTGGAGGATTAACACCAATTCCTATTTGGAAATTCCAATCATTTTCCAGATTTTGTTTTGCAGGTTTTACTATATCCAAATCATCCATTTCTATTAAAGAACTGATAACACTATTCTATTTTGGGGGCTGTCACAATAATTGATGGTGATTTTTATGCTGTTGTTTTTATATTTGTTTTTATTTTGATTTTAATATTGTTTTTAAAATACCTGTGTGAATAAATTATGTAATTATCTCAATACAAGTGAATTCATTTTATATGTTTTAATAACTGAAAGCTTTGGTATCTATGGCAAGGGTGCAAGTAGCAACAAGCAGCCAGGGTGGTATGGTATGGCAGGATAGTCAATAGCAATTAGTACTATCGTGAGTGTATATGACCAGATAACCAGAAGCAACAAGCACACAAAAGGATACAGTTGGTTAGGTAGCTGGTAGCAACAGACACACAAGTTGGTACAGTATGGCAGGATTGGCAGGAGCAACAAGCACACAAGCCTGTGTATATGACANAGTTGCTTCCTCCAAATAGATAATGATACCCTTAAAGGGAATGGAAAGTCTTTTGAAATTTTGACTCGGTGTCAGCCACCCAGAACTTGAGCCATAGGGCCCTGCCAGCAACCGCAGCCCTTACTTTTTTAATCTCCCTGCTTAGTAAATTTAGGNCTTGGTACGTGCACAACCGCACACAACTGCTGAGCCAGTACAGAATATGTGGCCTCACTAGACCAACAGGGACGTAGTCATAAAACAACAAATGAAGGTGGTGTGCTTTTAAAATGGTGAACCAAAAAAGCAGGTCATACTAATACACAATTCAAAGTTGATTTAACGTATTATATAAAAAGCTATTATGAAATGCTACGTAACACATTTAATTCTAAAAATTCCATATAAATATATTTGTGGTTTTCTAACTGAAAATAATATTCATAAGCCTTTCTGCTTATGGTGGTCCTAACTCTAAACTCCTCATAACGCTTCCTCAAACAGCTTCTCTGAGACCTCNCCTCCTCTCATCAGCTGAGATCGGACCTCCATAAGCAGAAAGGCCTTGTAAGTGGCTGGTGGCTAAACATGTATGTGCACATGTATGTAAC